>MJUU01013595.1:40978-58365 GCA_002080025.1 Modiolus philippinarum | reverse complement strand
TGTTTGACATCATCTATGTCAATGACTCTGTAATTATATCCATAAATTGCCAAAATCGCTACGAACATTCCTGTTGTGAAATTAATGGTTTTCTTACTCCAATTACACATTTTTACTATATAGTTAGGTCTCGGGGGGGTCACTCCATATATTATGTGGTAGGGGTGAGCCGCTGGCACATCAGGACCCCACCCTTATCACATATTAAGAATCTCAAAAATATATACCTTATCACATATTTTTAGTATAAAAGTATACCTAATCATATATAATGCAGACAAGTAATATCTTGTCATTTATTGGACAAAAACAGAAAATGTTTTATTTCAATAACAAAGGTCTTGATACCTTTATCAATGTAGAAATGTAGAAAATGCCAAATGCTAATTAGTATCTGATTAAGATGTTACATGTTGACCTTATCACATAATCTCACCTGAAATTTCTATCCTAATCACATATTTTCATCACAATTTAATACCCTTAAGAAAGAAAAAGGTACCTATTCCAGCGGCTCATCCCTATCTCATCGCATGATGGAAGTGAAACCCCGAGAGTTGGGTTGGTTAATTTTGAAATTTACTAAATGAATGGGTCAATGTTTTGTTGGGGAACTATATGAAAGGGACTTTGCAAAATGCCATCGGCAGGTCTGTATCCAATTCCACCAGAAGTGCCCCCACCCCCCGTGAGTGAAAGTGAAAATGTGAAAATCAAACTTTCTCGTTATTAAGGAATATTAAAAAGATTGTGGAAAAACTTGCTAAATATCTGAAAAAGAAATTTCGTAGGTCCATTAATAGTAAAAATATTTGACAAGAAGTCTCCTGTATTCCGTGGGAAAGTAGTTGTGTATTATAAACCCCGTTTGAAAAGCTGGAGGTATATAGTTATGGGGTTGTGCGTCCGTCCTTCCGTCCGCCCGTTACACCTGAGGGTACCAATCTCTTATCTGCTACTTCTCCTGAACCAGTGAAAATATTTTCATGAAACTTATGATATAATGTAGATGTGCACCTCCTATTTCAGAATTTGACTAGGTTGATTTTTGGGGTTTCTCATAGCAAATCATGGACTTGGTCATTTTATTACAAGTGTATACCCATCTCTTATCCGCTACTCCTCCTGAACCACTGAATAGATTTTCATGAAACTTTAAGACAGTCTTTGTGACATAATGTAGAAAGGCATCTGCTATTTCAGAATTTGATTTGATTGATTTTCAAATGGGGGAGCGGGGGTATATTTAAGTGCGTTTTTCTCACAGTTTTTTTTTGTATTTCTATAATTTTCACACGTTCAATGTCATGCTAATTTTCAATAATATTAAAAAGATGCAATCCTACCAGAGGGTGTTTATGCATTTCTGTTCTAAAACTGTGATGTTTGCACTTTTATACTACTAGTATTTGAAATGACAAACATTGCTAATTATTTGTATTTTATCAATTGGCATTTGAACACATTTTCACATTCAATTGATCTTTGTTGGAAATTATTCAATTTGTTTTAAAACTCGAAGGTGCTAATATGGCATAAATTGGTCAAACAATAGTTTGCTATGGTTAATATCCCATAGACTCTCGGCTACGCCTCAGGGTTTATAGCCCATAAAAGTGACAACACCTCGGGGTTTATAGTCCATAAACCATGGCATGCAAACCATTTATTAAGCCGTATTTTTTTTCAACTTCTTGGCTTCAGAAGAATTCATCATTGCAAGTCATAATTTAATTGCAAAAATTAACAAGATAACAAGACCATTTCCTCGTGAAAACATATCAAATAGCTTCAAAAATTAGAGTCAATGTAAGTTTAATAAGTTTTTTTTAATTAGTCTTTTTATGCTGGACAGTAATATTAGTCGTATTCATACGAACTTTAGCATATCAAATGTTCGACGATACATTCGTAACAATATGATGATAGGTATATCTGGAAGATTGGTATATCTGGAAGATATGTATATTTGGAAGCCAAGCTGATTGCACAGAAACACTGTGTATACTATAGGCCTTATGCCTTTTCCCATTATCAGGGACAATAAAAAGATGGTATTGGCAGATCAGGAAGGGAGCTACCGGTTTGTTGACAACCTTTTCATGCAAACAAATCGTGCTGAATTAGGATTTTTACCTTAATTCAGCACGATTGGTTGACAAAATTTGACTGGAACACACTGGAACCACTCTTTTTTTGAAAAAATGATCCGCCCGGCGGCAGATTTTACAGCTTGATTATTTTCATGTAATCTATTTGTGACTCTTAATGTTAGGAGTTGTCATGCTTTTCAATTACCAGTAACACAATCACGAGCACTTGTTTCATTCAAGATATAAATTTTTTATGTAAGAACAGGGATACATATAAAATATTCAGTAAAGGCATAAATCGTTAAAATACATTTCAAAAATATATGTCTATTCCATGTCCGTTCCTAACATTCAAGTACATTGATCTATATTGTACTGACGAGATGGTTTGGTTTTGTATCGATTTTTTAATGTCAATGGTTTAGAATTGTTTTTCACACCATCTGACACAATGAATTTTGAGAAAAATATTATCCAAAGTTTACCTCATTTTAAAGCTGCTCTTTTGCTTTGGTGTAGCCGTTTGCAATCATTCGCCTAAAGATTAGTTATTGGGTTCAATAGTTTAAAAAGAGAATAGATTATTATTAGTCTTTACCCAAAAGTACTTACTAAGTCATGCAAACATTGCACAAACCATATTTTTTCTTACAATTATTTGTGGCTGTCATTTTTTTTCTATGTGGTTGTAGGAGGCTTCGTTCAAAAGAAAGACATACACTCGGGTCGTATAATGGACATTTCGGATATAGTATTAATTGATCACCTATTGGCGAATCTAGAGGGGGTGTTCCGGGAAAGAAATTTAAGGCACATTCAATAAAAACTCCACTGGAATCCCTTTTTTGAAGACCATATCAGCTGCGATGCCTTTCGCCGCGGCGAGTTTTTAACCGACAATCGGGGTATTTAAAGGACCACTCTGCAGTCAAAGTTTTACATAAAATAAAATTGTTCGACTTGCATACGAGTTTTACTTTTTACAAAAGCAGTCCGGCAATGGTTATTTCCCTAACGTTCATTCATTCATTCATATCTTTATTTCCTCATACATGAGATTAATATGACATTTTATACAGAAAGAAACACAACATATATACATGGAAAATATTAAATAGACTGTTAATTCATATATTAACAACACAAACACAAAGACATGAAAAAAATTCAATAGATCATGACTAGTAATGAAATGAAAAATTGTTGTCATCCATAGCTCTTCAAATTTCGGTTGTATTCGGCCGCACATTGTAAAACATGAGCATAATATAATTTAATAAAACTGACTAAGTCGGATTCTTCTAAATATGTCTCTGGACTACGACAAATCAAGACTGAATAAAGCTTAGCTTCATCGTATTCATTTAGTTCAACAAAAAGAGATAAGTCAAACTGATCAATAATACGATCCCAAAAGATATCCCGTGAAGGATAAGTGCATGTACATGTACAATAAGCATGTGGATACATATCTTTATATATTCGGACGCATATTACGCAAAGTTTTTCATAAAAAACATAAAGTCTTTGAAGATTGTGAAACGTAATTAGGAAAGTGAAATATTTGTGTTTAGAAGTCGGTACGTGAAAAGAAGCTCGAAGCATCATGATCATTGAAAGATATCACCAGTATTAAAGGATTTGCTAATAATGGGACAAATATGATTCACAAGGAAAATTACGTTGCTATGATACTTAGCTTCATGTCTATCAGCTTTCATACATCTTTCGTTTTCTTGTTTGTTTATTTATATTTTTATGCCCCCGCGACGATAAGTCGGGGGGCATATTGTTTTACCCTTGTCCGTCCGTCCGTCCGAGGGGGTACATAGTTTGTCCGCGCAACTCTTCCTACAGTTTTTATGCTAGAAAGTTTTTATTTTGCAGATCATTTGTACATATATTGAAAATGTGCATGTGATAAGAATTTTAATTTTGGTGCTATTTTGTCAAAAATATACATTGTTGAACTTAGTCATTTTTGGTGATTTTTCATAGAGGGTACATAGTTTGTCCGCGCAACTCCTCATACAGTTTTAATGCTAGAAAATTTTTATTTTGCAGATCATTTGTACCTATATTGAAGATGTGCATTTGATAAGGATTTTTATTTTGGTTAATTTTTGTCAAAAATAGACATTGTTGAACTTGAGTCATTTTGGGGGTGATTTTGTAATAGAGAGTACATAGTTTGTCCACGCAACTCCTGTTACAGTTTTGATGGTAGGAAGTTTTTATTTTGCAGATCATTTGTACCTATTATGAAGATGTGCATGTGGGAAGGTTTTTGATTTTGATGCATTTTTGAAAAAATACACATTGTTGAACTTAGTCATTTATTGGGTGAAATATTAATACAGGGTACACAGATTGTCCGAACAACTCCTCCTAGAGTTTTGAGACTAGGAAGCTTTAATTTTGCAGTTCATTTGTACCTATATTGAAGATGTGCATGTGGTATGTATTTTGATTTCGGTTCATTTTTGTTTCAAAAATATACATTGCTCAACTTTTAATTTTTTGGTGATTTAGTAATAGAGAGTACATAGTTAATCTGTGCAACCTAGAATAATTAGCGGGGGCATCATATGTGTCTTAAAGACACAAATATTACTAAAAAATCCCAATTTGATTCAACCTTGCGCGGGGGCATGTCATCCTCTATTTTTTTTTTTTTTTTTGCTTTCGCCGCGCTTACAATACATACTTGTTTCACACTTAATTCCAGATACACTGAACATGGGGTAGGATGCCTAATGTGACCCATTTTATAAGTACCTTACACTGTTTTTACAGTGTAACCGTATCATGTGCCTTTTGATTAACTCTTGGCTGGCTATCATTGCAGTAGTCCCTTTCTCGGACTTATGTGACTGTTCTTGTACATTATATATTATCACTCTGTTTATTGAGAGTTCACTGTTAGTTCTTTGGTTTTTAGTGTTGAATTTTTGTAGTGTTTGTGTGTTTTGTGGGTGTTAAGTGTCTTTGGTCTCCTGTCTTTTAATGTTCTGACTTGCTTATGCCTTTTTCTCTGGACTTTGATTTATGTAATCTGGGCTTTGTTTCTTCGGTATTCAACTGCCTTTGCTTTTAACAATGTGTTTTTACATTTGACAATCCATATCTTATTATACCTAATAAGTGAATCTTGCTTTTTTTTCATACGACAACTGTTTTATAATATTTATGCCCGAGACTTTATTTCAAGTGAAAAAATCTATCAGGTTATATCTCAGTCTTCTTGTACTTAGCAGCAACGCATCCCAGAAGACCCTGTCTTTATATGGGGTAGTTAGAAGCACAACGGCGAACAACTGTCGATAAATTGTGGCGAGAAAGCTTTATTCAGTATAACGATTTCTTCTCCATCTTCCGAAAAAAAAAACAGGAGCCACTTGAGGTGGTATAGAATGTATCCCTACCCATTTTCACCTTTGACAGCGACAATTTGTTGCCATATCAGCATTTGTTTCTTCAACTAATTTTATGGAGTGATTGGCTTGTTCTCGCCTTGACTCCGCTGAAACATAAAACTCTTATCAGTCAATCAAAACAGTAGCTATATGATATGATACTGCAAAAAACTCTTTGTCAAATACTTTTTACTTTATATAAATCCCTAACTTTTTGCAACAAAATTCCTATTTATCTCGATAATTGATTCAAAGAACCAAAATTGCGTTGTACATATGTATGGAAAAGAGAGGTAATATGACAGTTTCCAATGCCTGTCTCCAGCAATACCAATCTTTCATCTTGAATTTTCCTTTTGTGTGGCTTGAATTGTATTTCAGTACCGGTGTGATTTGGAAAGAGTGGAAATGTTGGAAAAGTGAACTAATACTAGTAATTGAGATAGTTGGATTCAGTGACGGAAATAGTTCAAGCTTACTTAAAGAATAGGTAATTCTGGAGACATACCAGAAACGGCATGTATGCGAGTAGTGTACTTTGTTATTATTTTCGTTTTACTATGATCTATCAAATATACTATTTAAATAAGTTTTTAATTTTCATACCCCGCCACACTTAGTGGCGTGGTATTATGTGATACCCTCAGTCGTGTGTCCGTCCGTCCGTCTGTCCGTCTGTCCGTCCGTCCGTGTTTCCGAGTGATAACTTTTGAACGGAATAACATACAGTCTTCAAACTTGGTATGTAGCTTGTTCACCACAAAACTCAGGTCGAGTTCGAATATGGGTTCAGAGGTCCAAGGGGTTCTGGAGTTATGCCCCTTGATACTTCGAAATTTTGTGAAACGTGGCGGGGTATCATGTAATCCACCTTACTATTTTTAATTTATTTAAACATTTTTGCAAGTCAAACACGAATGATTAACAAGAATTTGTCTAATCGCTCTTACAAAGTATACAAACATCCACTTTTCAAAATAGTTATGATATTATCATTTCTCTTCATAATATTCTTTAATATTTCATGTATCAAAAACGTACGCATTCGCATTATTTACAAAAACAAATATACACCCTTTACTTTACTTTCTCTCTTTCTTTCAATATACTGTTCACATTTCTCCATACTTACAAAAATATTACTTCGCTTCATATACCAAACATATGTGCATTTGCATCTTATATTTACAAAAAAAACCAAATATACATCCATTTACTTTCTAAACATTATCCCCTTTTGAACACGTTTCCACACACATGCACACCTCAAATAGATATCACATTTCTTGCAAAAATAAATTATAACTAAATTGTCAATGCATTTAAATTTCATTAATAATTACTTAAATTTTTCATATTTATCTCATTAATTACAATTGCCTTTATTTATATTTACTTATATATCGTTTTGAATATAATCTTTGATGGAACATGCATTGAGATCTTTAATAACAAAGATGCTAGATCACAGTCATGTATGCCAACATTGGGAAACCCACTGTACCAGGTTAGTTATATATGGTCGAAGTGGAGATAACTTTAATAAGCATTTGATATTGAAACTTAAAATTCTCTCCCCTTTGACCATATAGAAGAACTAACATGGTACAGTGAAAAAGCCGACAAACGTTCCTCATATGTATATCTGTACATATCAATGTTACATATAAAAGACATGTAAAAGTAGTAAGTATATGATGCTGTTTCACAACATGGAAGATTCAACATGATACTACACTTTCTTCCTGTACTGACGTCGACGTTTGCTGATATAGTTTAGACTTGATGATGAATCTCGCGTGTGTGTTGACACAGAAGATGTTCTAAAACTTGTTGACGCTAATGATGTTCTAAAACTTGTTGACGTTAATGATGTTCTAAAACTTGTTGACGTTAATGATGTTCTAAAACTTCTAAACTCTAATGATTTTCTAAAACTTGTTGACTGTTGACGCTAATGATTTTCTAAAACTTGTTGACGCTGATGATGTTCTAAAACTTGTTGACGCTAATGATTTTCTAAAAACTTGTTGACGCTGATGATGTTCTAAAACTTGATGACGCTATAGTACCTTTTCAGTTTGACATGTGAAAGGAAACTAGCGTATTGTAAAAAAAATCATTTTTATTATATAACTGATTATTCTGTTTAAATTTCATCGTCTAATGTCTTAGCAACCACTTTTGACAAGTCTTTTTAATCACTCAAGAAATTTAGGCGATGCTAATATTTCCAACAACTGACAATGCGCCGGCACTATATTCCTCATNACATAGTTATAATTTGTAGTCGAGTCTTTTAATAATATTATGATAGAATTTAAGAAAACGCTACGTCAAATCCACGATTGCACCTTCACACTCTAACTTGACAAACCGCCCTCTTTCAGCACTAAATCCTATATTGAGACTCACCCCCGTTAAATTTTTCTAAAATATGCCACTCTTTGCAAAAAACTCAATACACAACAGCATTACTTTTTAATAAAAGCAATCGCGTATTTTCTAAAATGCTTAAGTGCGACGCCAGGAAATGTGCCACATGTCCTCGCCTCGTCCAGGAAAACACTGTCAAATCAAATGTCAATTCCCCATTGACATCTCTTGAAACAACGGCAGTAGAATACCGAAGGAACAAAGGGGAGATATTCACAAAAATCGAAGTCCAAAGACAGGGCAAAAACGAGAACACAGAAAACAATGACGTTAGACACAAAAACAATGACGCCAGACAGACACAAAGCACAGAACCAGAAACCACAACATTCAGAACAAAGGCACTCACAGTGTGAACTCCAGTGAAACTGAGAGTGACATCAGGTGCTCCGGAAGGGTAAGCATGTCCTGCTCTGTTAACAGCACCCGTCACACTGTGAGTGATTCAATCCGGGAAAATGTCAAAGTCGGTAGTCAAATCCGGGAAGACGTGAATCTAGCTGAAAATGTCCACTTTCATTTGGGATACTGACACGTCATATCTTTCAATGATGCTATGGTGACGGCCATAGAATTTCTTGAGGGATGAAATTAACAAAGGTTGAACAAATCCCTGACTAAGCAGCTTTTGGGACAGTGTTTTTGCTCTGTTCAAAAAATCACTGTACAAACTACAAGCTCGACAGTAACGAATCAACTGTAACGAAAAACAGCCAGCGTGGTATATTTGATTACCTGAAGCAAACCAGGCTGCGGTATTCAGTACGTTGGTGAAGCGGGTCGTCCATTACAACGACGTACCCAGGAACATCTGTATCGTATTTGTTTCCCCCAAAAGTTTAGATCCTATATATACCAACACTGTTCTATCTATAATCATGATAAAAAATACATCAAAATTCAGCCGTTAGAAATTGTAGAAAAATTCCCAAATCAATCTAAGAGAGAATTTGTAAGATCAAGAAGAGAATGCGAACTATCTTGGATTAAAAAACTACAGACAGCTTATCCACTAGGGTTAAATGACAAGATCTTGGGTCAAGGAAACATTTCTCAGCACGCTTCTATTGACATCATGGGAATTTCTTCTCCAAAATTACGCCATCGCAGGTCACATGGTCGAAGAGTGAATTATAATATCAAAAGCAAACGTAAAAGCATCGTAAATACAAAAGATCTATATATTAAAAAAAAATATTATTACCAGGGTCACCAACAGAATAAATTTTTATAAAGATAATTATGTAGAGTCACCTCCTAAGCTGTCTGTAAATAGAATTAAGTCTAAATTGAAGGATCTTGGTAAATAATATGTGTTTGTACCTGTTGACAAGGCTTCTAACAACGTTGCTATTGTCTGAAAGATTACTACATCGATGTTCAACAAAACGAACTGGACAAGTCCGACACTTTCAAACGTACCAATTTGGACGAACACACGCTTACCAAACAACATTAAAAGGATACAGAGACGCTTAAAGTTCCAACTAAAGATAACATCTTACCTACCATGTACTGGGTTCCCAAGCTTCACAAAAATCCCTTTAAGCATCGTTTTATTTCTGCATCTATTAAGTGTTCTACTACTTATTTATCCATCCATTTAACTAGTTCACTTACTTGTATAAAGGAGTTGGTTATTAATTACTGTGAAAAAACTTTAAAAAAACTCTGGTGTAAATTACTTTTGGAGTGTAAAAAATTCTATTGAAGTTTTAGATAAACTACAATCAATTCATAACCAGTATCATCTATTGACAGTTATGATTTTTCTACACTGTATACTACCCTTCCACATGATTTGATTAAATCCAAGTTGGGACAACTTATTAAATGGTCTTTTAAATTTTCTGGACTGCAGTTGTTTTGCTCTAACAAAAAGCAAGGATTCTTCTCTAATATTACCTACAATAATCACTGTTCCTGGACATGTGATGATATAATCAATGCACTCAATCTTTTGCTGGACAATATTTTTGTTCGTTTTTGCAACACTATTTATCAACAGTGTTATAGGTAATTAAATGTTGTAAATATTCTATAATGCATTTTTCTTCATTGTTTTTATTTTGTACGGCCTTAATATTATGTAATTTGTTTGGCCTAGTTATGTAACTTGTTTACAATAAACCCTGAAATTTCATGTCTTTTCAACAGGGCTGTTGATGAAAGTGAATCTTTGCAAGAACCGGTCACTAATTTAACTAAAAATGGTATTCTTATGCGTAAATGGAGACCTTCTGATGTATCTGCTGATGCAGAGTGGGCAGTAAAGTATCAAATTGTAGTACCAAAGGTGTATAGAGCTGAGATATTAAGCATGACCCATGATACTCCTTGTCAGGACACTTAGGTATTAATAAGACTTACAACAAAATTTTAAATTATTTTTATTGGCCTAATCTTGAGAAGATGTCTCTAATTACTGCAAGTCTTGTCATATATGTCAGTTAGTAGGGAAACCAAACCAAGTTATTCCAAAAGCACCTCTTCAGCCAATACCTGCCTTTGGGGAGCCTTTTAGTAGAATATTAATAGATTGTGTAGGTCCTTTACCAAAGACTAAATCTGGTAATCAGTACATGTTAACTATTATGTGTGCATCCACAAGGTTTCCTGAAGCTATCCCTTTAAGAAATATAAAGACTAAAACTATAGTTAGGGCTTTAACTAAATTTTTCACTTTGCTTGGCCTACCTAAATCTATTCAATCAGACCAAGGTTCAAACTTTTTGTCAGGCATTTTTCAGCAAGTAATGTATGAATTAGGCATTAAACAGTATAGATCATCTGCATATCATCCTGAAAGTCAAGGCGCCTTAGAGCGATTTCATCAAGCCTTAAAAAATATGATGCGGACCTATTGTTTTGATACAGAGAAAGATGGGATGAAGGAATTTCTTTTCTATTATTTGCAGTAAGAGAAGCAGTCCAGGAATCATTAAGTTTTAGTCCCTTTGAATTAGTTTTTGGACATACAGTTAGGGGTCCACTCAAACTTTAAGCGAGACAATTTTATCTGATAAAAAAGACCATTTAAAACTCCCTGATTATGTTTCAGACTTTCGCACTAAACTTGTAAAAGCTTGTGATCTAGCCAATAAAAATCTTAAATCTAGTCAAGAATCTATGAAAGCCAAGTATGACCAAAATTCTGTAAAACGTTATTTTGACCCTGGTGATAAAGTACTTGTTTTACTTCCTGTTCCTGGAAAGCCACTTAAAGCCAGATATTTTGGTCCATATATTGTTGAAAAGAAAATCAGTGATTTCAATTATGTTATTAAAACACCTGACAGACGTAGACATAATAGGTTGTGTCATGTAAATATGATAATATTTTACGAAAGGATATGGAGTAAATGAACATGAGACCATAACACATATGTTAACTCCAACTGCACTAATTTTAATGAGCTGTATGGCCATTTCGGAAATTTATTCCTCATCAGCAGCACTAGAACCCAAACAAAGGAAATCCATAATTTCAAAAAATGTTTAAATGCATAAAACCAAACGAAATCCGAATAATCAGTAATATCAAATATAGCTTAGGACAAAACTACGATGGTGGGAGTTAATCCTGCGGTTTTAGAACTTACATAAATTTAGATAATAGTAATTAAACAAAGTGTACACATGAGATATTATCTAATGTACAAGTACACCACATCTAAGAAAAATAAAGAGCATACATCTCTAACACGGGGAATTGTTTTACCAACTCCACACTGCAATAAAAGACAAACTCCTGAATTAAATATTTTACGTAAGGATATGGAGTAAATGAACATGAGACCATAACACATATGTTAACTCCAACTGCACTAATTTTAATGAGCTGTATGGCCATTTCGGAAATTTATTCCTCATCAGCAGCACTAGATGATAAAACCTTATATAGATAGAAATAGCACAAATATTGTACATTCTGTAAATATAGTTAGTGTTGACCTTGACAGTTCTAATAATGACTTTTGTGAAAAAATTGATTCGCTATCTATCACACCGAAGCTGGGAAATTCACAGATTCTACAAGATTTAGATTCGAAACTTCAACATTTGCCAAAGATTCAAAAGGACCAGTTGAAACAGTTACTCCGTGAATTTGAACATTTGTTTCCGGACATTCCAACACAAACTGATAAAATATTTCATGATGTTGATGTTGGTGATTCAGTGCCGATAAAACAGCATCAATATCGACTGAATCCTATCAAACAAAAGTACCTGCATGATGAAATTCAGTATTTGTTAAAAAGTGACTTTATTGAACCTAGCAAAAGCAATTGGAGCTCGCCTTGTATTCTAGTGCCAAAACCTGATGGAACTTATCGCATGTGTACGGACTATAGAAAATTAAACAGTGTTACAAAAACTGACTCATTTCCAATTCCGCGCATTGATGACTGTATTGAAAAAATTGGAAATGCTAAATACATAACAAAAATTGACTTATTAAAAGGATTTTATCAAGTTCCTCTTACAGAGCGTGCAAAAGAACTTTCCAGTTTTTTTACACCCGATGGACTATTCCAATACAAAGTGATGTCTTTTGGCATGAAAAATTCGCCGGCAACTTTTCAGCGTCTAATCAACAGTGTTATTTCTGGAATTGACGGTTGTAAAGCATACATTGATGACATTCTTATATATAGTGACACTTTGGAAGAACATCTTCAGATACTCTGAATTTTTTTTGAAAGTTTAAGCAGTGCTATGCTAACAGTCAACCTCTCCAAGAGTGAATTTGGAATTTGGTCAGGGTCAGGAAAAACCTATTGATGCTAAAATTAGTGCTATTTCTAGTTTTCCTAAACCTGAGAATAAGAAACAATTGATGCGTTTTCTTGGAATGGCTGGATATTTTAGAAAATTTTGTCAAAACTTTTCTTTAATTAGTGAGCCTTTGACTAAACTATTGAGAAAAAAATGTAAAGGTTTATTTGGTCTTAAAGTTGTGATGAGTCATTTGAAGAACTAAAAGCCATCCTAGAAAGTGCGCCAGTTTTAGCAACACCTAATTTTGATTGTAAATTTAAGTTAGCAGTAGATTCCAGTGATGTTGCTGCTGGCAGTGTTTTATTACAAGAAGGCAAAGATGGTATAGACCATCCTATTTGTTATTTTTCTAGAAAATTTAATAAGCACCAGAGACATTACTCCACAATCGAAAAAGAATGTATGTCTTTGATTTTGGCTTTACAACATTTTGAAATTTATGTTACAGCTTCAGTTCAGCCTATCATCACAACCCTCTTAAATTTATTCATAAAATGAAAGATAAAAATGAAAGACTTTTGAGGTGGAGTTTGACTTTACAAGGTTTTAATCTAGACATAAGACATATTAAAGGAAAAGATAATGTCATTGCAGACGCATTGTCAAGAGTTTGATAAATTTCGTAACACCTCATTGTTTATTTTAAATGTTTTTCACTGCATTCAAACATTTTCTTTTGGGGGAGGTGTTATAGGTAATTAAATGTTGTAAATATTATATAATGCATTTTATTCATTGTTTGTATTTTGTACGGCCTTAATATTATATAATTTGGTTGGCCTAGTTATGTAACTTGTTTACAATAAACAAGGGTAAAGGTTATTTCACCTTAGAACATATAGAAATTTCTAGAATTTAAATACACATAGAATTTTCTAGAGGCTTTCCTCACATAATCATTCTAGTCATGTGATTGTCAGTTGATTAGAATGTTTTAGTTATATCTTGTGGATAGATTTTTCTAAAAATAATAAATGTATTTATATGAGGTAGCTGAAAAGGTTTAAGGAGTCAGTTTAATATGTTTATACAGGATTAATTAGTTTATATGGGATTATCACGCACATCTTTCGTATTGGAAATCGACATCAATTATTGTGAATCTATTATCAACTATTTAGTGAGGATTATAAGGATTATTCTATTGGACATTTATTGGTGGAATGAAGTGAACTGTTCATTTGGATTATTACTTGGACTTCATTATTGTCAGATAAGTTATATATTGTATTTACTTTATAAAATTATTATTTTTTCGTCTGATTAAAAAGTTAATTTGAGCCAATTTTGTTTTTCATTATTGCTGGCAATTCATTGGTCATTTCTACCACATAACAACAGGTAATAGGTATTCCCATGGGTACAAATTGTGGACTTCTAATTGCAGATCTTTTCCTTTTCTGTTACGAACGAGACTTCATGAAAAAACTTCAAAACGGAACCATACCAAACAGTGATAAACTTATTTCTATTTTCAATGATAACAGCAGGTATATTGACGATATCCATACTATTGATAATCCCCAGTTTTTATATTATCCCCAGTTTTTAGATTTTAGATTAACAAACCCGTGCGAATCGTACCAGTTGAGGAATATACACTCCGTAGGATGGAGCTAGATGGATGTCGCCGTCAAGAAAAGGGAAATTAGTAATAGTGAAATCAAAATCATCCCGTTTATCATATATTTTAGTTTTTATTTTACCAGAGTCAATTATGATAGTTAGATCCAGAAGAGGGCAGTATTTTCAATCATTGTTAGTTTTATTTAATTTTAGTTGTTGCGGGTAAATGAACCCGCAACAACTAAAATTAAATAAAACTAACAATGATTGAAAATACTGCCCTCTTCTGGATCTAACTATCATAATTGACTCTGGTAAAATAAAAACTAAAATATATGATAAACGGGATGATTTTGATTTCACTATTACTAATTTCCCTTTTCTTGACGGCGACATCCATCTAGCTCCATCCTACGGAGTGTATATTCCTCAACTGGTACGATTCGCACGGGTTTGTTCTACTCTTGACGATTTTAATGAACGTAACCTTACTATCACAGCCAAACTTTTACAACAGGAATACGTATTTCATAAGTTGTTGAATACATTTAAGAAGTTTTATGATAGATATAAACATTTGATATCTAAAAATGGCGTCACTCGTAAACAGCTTATTACTAAGCGCATTTCGAATCCTCGTTTTTACGGTAAAGTTGTTAAAAAATGCCAGAAATTGATTAAAAATCCAGAAAAGCTGGGACGTAACTTACATTCTTTACGTAATAGGAGATATCGACAAGATATACTGCTTGCATCCGTTTAATTAGCTTTGAGACCTAATGACCTGAAAATTTTGCACACACACTGGCCTTTCACTGATTCTGCCGATGTCTACTGAAATTTATGATGATTCTTGACCAAACCCTTCGGGACGTCTTGAGTTTGATTTTTCTTCCGTATTGCGACAGTGTTCTACCAGCAGACTAGGCTCCTTGAGCTTGCCGGCAGTTAAGCGGTGACCACCCCTTGACCCATCTTTCAAAATTACGTATTTTTTTCTTTTCTTTCAAAATTGTGGTCATGGAGTTAGTAGTCTACCTGTAATTGTTTTTCATTAGTATGTTTCTTATACTATATGGAACAGGACTGATAAAGGGGAGGTTTGGGTTTCCATAAACCGGTTTAACCCTACCGCTGGCTTTTGCTAGTGCCGGTACCAAGTCCGGCTGTCCCGAGTTCCTATTGTTTTCCACGTTTGTCTCTTGTCTTATTCGTGTTTTTCATGTGTAGTTCCATGACAGATTGTGGCATGTATTTATAATTTTCAGTCATTGCAGGTGTTTCCTGTTATCCATTCTTTCACATTTACCACGGGGAATTGTTTTACCAACTCCACACTGCAATAAAAACAAACTCCTGTATTAAATATTTTACGAAAGGATATGGAGTAAATGAACATGAGACTTTAACACATGTATTAACTCAAACTGCAATAATTTTAATGAGCTGTATGGCCATTTCAGAAATTAATTCCTCATTAGCAGTACTAGAACCCAAACAAAGGAAATCCAAAATTTCTAAGAATGTTTAAAATCCATAAAACCAACCGAAATTCGAATAATCAGTAATATCAATACTGCTAAGGACAAAACTACGTTAGAGGGAGTTAATCCTTTGGTTTTAGAATTAACATAAAGTTAGATAATAGTAATTGAATAAAGTGTACACATGTACAAGGATGCTTTCACAAATATCAGACCGGGTATTCGTTTTAAGACGGAGAATATGTTTAGCAATAACATGCTGAAACGTGTTAAATATGTTAAGATCCGAATTCTTAATATTATTCCACAGTTCACTACCGTATAATGTAGACGGTAAGACAACTGATTTATAAAGTTTCAACAGGACGTTCGGATTGGTTACTTCCGACGTGATTCCATTTAAGGCAAAATATGAGTTTTTCCCTTTCCGACACGCGTTAGACGTCTTTTCGCGAGACTTGAAATTGGAATTTAACTCGATACCTAATTGCGTATGACTATCTTGCGCCGGAATATATTCATTGCCAATGAACCAGTCGAAGTTAGGTAGCGGACATCTTGTGTTAAATGAGAATTGAAGCACGCATGATTTTTCCTTTTGCATTAAATTGAAAACGCCATGAAGTGGAGTACTCGTAACAGACACTCAACATGCGTTGGAGGGGCGCTAGGGTTATACCGATGCATGATACATCATCAGCCAAGGAGGGTGCACAACTGGAAATATTCATAATACCTGTATTTGTGTTCACCTTTTCAATCTCGTTTAACATTTCGTGTTATGGTGGCCCTGAGTTGTTATTTCTCCCCTTTGGGTCGTTGTCTCTTTGACAGATTCCCCGTTTCCCTTCTTTTTCCATTTATAAAAATAAGGTAAAGTAAACCAGAAAGTACTCCTCCCTGACGAACACCCTTTTTGACATTTAAGAATTCTGATTGACATTGATTTACAATGATTGCACTTTTTGTATTAGTGTGACAATCGTCTATTATACACCATAATTTGCCATTTACACCATGTTATTTAAGTTTATACATTAAACCTTTCCTCCACACGGTGTCGAAGGCCTTTCTGCTGTCTAAGATAGCAACGAACACATTGCTTGAACGTTCAATATTATAGTATATTGTTTCTTGGAGGTTAAAGGTAGCGATCAAACAGCTCAGGCCCTTCTGAAACCCCTGCTGTTGTTGGTTCGGGAATATTGAATTAACGCCAATCGCGTCTTCTAAACGAGGTTTTAATACTTGCTCAAAAATTTTTAGTACACACGATAATAAAATAATAGGTCTGTAGCTATCAATAGATGTCTTCAATTTGTTATTGCCTTTATACAAGGGCACAAGCAAACCATATTTCCAATCTATGGCAATTCTACCAATCCTTATAATTTTGTTAAATAATGTAGTTAAAAAAGTCGCGACAGCTTTACCCCCATAAATAATGTGTTCATGATGGATACGGTCATACCCTCCTGCTTTCCGTCGCTTTCATTTTCGAATAATATTTTCGACTTCAACTACCTCAACGCGTCGATGCGGAAAATTCATCATATTCTTGGTCTACAAGACGTTTTGTTTCGACTTCGAAGGATTCACAATCAACACCT
>MJUU01013595.1:12074-32973 GCA_002080025.1 Modiolus philippinarum | reverse complement strand
CAGGTTACCATGGAGTGCCCAGATTTAGATTTTCCAATCAGACTACCGTTTATGCAAATGGGTCAGGTGACAGGTGACCTACTATTAGACGAAATTGAACGAGTGTTACAGTCCAACGAACAGTTTGTGTCAGACGAAAGTTTGAGAATGGAGATCACACATGTCCGTCTTCTCGTTGGTGGTACCAGATAAAGGTGTACATATGTCGACACCGAGAGGTTCCTGAAGGAAAAAAGATGTATCATTCGTATACAGAACAATGACAATCTCTGCTGTGCCAGAGCCATCGTAACGGCCATAGCAAAAATTGACGGACACGAACAGTGGAACTCTATCAGACTTGGCAAGTACATCCAGAAAGAATTGGCATTAGATCTACACGATAGAGCAGGAGTACCTCTAAAACAGTGCGGCATCGAAGAGATCAAACAATTCCAATCCATTCTACCGGATTATCAAATACATGTAATATCCAGAGAGCATTTCAACGGAATCATATATCATGGACCTAAAGCTGAGAAGAAAATATACTTGTACTATCACGACAACCACTACGACGTCATTACAAGTATGGCTGCATTCCTGAGTCGCAACTATTACTGTACCGACTGCCAAAAGGGGTACGATCATAAAGAAGAACACATATGCAATAACGTATGCCACTACTGTAGAAAGGTTCACAGCCAAAGCGAAGATGACGAGTGGATACTTTGTACCGACTGTGGGCGCTACTTCAGAGGGTCGACATGTTTCCACCTGCACAAAAAGACAACGACTTCGGGAAACTCGACCTGCACTACGTATTATAAATGCCAGAGTTGTGGACAAACCGTGAATAAACGTATGGAAGAACATACATGTGGAAATGTCTACTGTCAGACCTGTAAAGATTTCTGCCCATCAGGACATCAGTGCTACATGTTACCTGCTAATACACAAACGAAACAGAAGAATCAGACTTATATCTTTTTTTTTATTTTGACTGTACCCAAGACGACCTTGTCCAGTGCGATCAAGGATACAATCCAGACGACAACGGCAAGTGCGCCAATTTCAAATCCATGAAGTGTGGAGCCTCCGAGCACCAGCCTAATTTGTGTGTTTGACATGCATGAATAACAGAATCGATGAACACACGTCCTGTGAAGAATGTGGGAAAAACGAACTAGTATTTACCGTACCCAATACCACCGAACAGTTTTGCAAATGGTTATTATCCGGAAACAACAAAGGAGCTACCGTCATCGCACACAACTTCAAAGGCTACGACTCAATACCTGTACTGGGGTATTTGTATCAGCAAGGAGTGAAGCCAACAATCATAGCAAACGGAACCAAGAACATGTACATCGAAGTCCCCGGATGTCGCATTCGGATGATAGACTCAATCAATTTTTTACCCGTGGCTTTAGCCGAACTGCCTAAGATGTTCGGATTGACCGAATTGAAGAAAGGATATTTCCCTCATTTATTTAATAGGAAGGAAAACCAATCAGCCGTACTCGACCATTTACCGGACATACACTACTACAACCCAGACGCAATGAAACCTGAGAAAAGAGCTACGTTTTTACAATGTTACCAGACCAATTACTGACAACGATTGGATTTCACAGATGAACTATTGAGTTACTGCCGCTCGGACGTAGACATCTTGAGAAGAGCCTGCTTTACGTTCAGACAGCTGTTCCTGGAGATGACAACCACCGAAGGACAGGGACAGGGAGGAATCGATCCATTCCAACAATGTATCACGATAGCATCCGCTTGCAACTTGGTATTCAGACAGAAATTTCTCCAGCCTGATACCATTGGTATTATTCCAGCTCAAGGATACCGTCCAGAGGAAAATCATTCCATCAAGGCCATGCAATGGATCAAATACCTATCGGCAACAGAAGGAGTCAACATACAACATGCAAGAAATGGAGGGGAAAAACAAATCGGACCCTATAAAGTGGACGGATACTACGAGAACGAAAACGGGAAATACGTATTGGAGTTTAACGGGAAGTTCTGGCACGGCTGCTTACACTGTTATAGTGCCAGTACAGTAAACCCAGTCAACGGCCTGACTATGGGTGATCTGCATCAACGCACTTTGGAGAAGAAACGTTACTTGGAAGAGCAAGGCTACACCTACATAGGCAAATGGGAATGTGAGTTCGACCGAGAAGTTCAAGAAAACGACTACTTGAAAAGATTTGTGGAACAAAATGTCATAGTTTCTCCCTTAGAGCCTAGAGACGCCTTTTTTGGTGGACGTACCGAAGCATTTAAACTGTATGAACAGAAACAGGACATATCGTATGCAGACGTCACCTCACTGTATCCTTACATCAACAAGACCGGCAAAATCCCTGTGGGGCATCCCGAGATTATCACGGAAAACTTCAAGAATATACATGTACAACAATACGAAGGCCTCATCAAGTGTAAAGTCATCCCGCCGAGAGGACTCTACATCCCAGTGCTTCCGTCGAAAACAAATAACAAGTTACTTTTTACGTTGTGTAAAACTTGTGCCGAAACTCATCAACAGACACCGTGTAAGCATACCGATGAGCAACGAGCATTGACTGGAACTTGGGTTATAGATGAAGTCAAGAAAGCCGTGGAACATGGATACATTATTCAGCAGATATACGAAGTGTGGCACTTTGACACGGAACAATACGACCCAACAACCAAGACAGGAGGACTCTTTACCGAGTATGTGAATACCTTCTTAAAAATGAAGCAGGAAGCCAGTGGGTGGCCTGAATGGTGTCATACAGACGAAGACAAACATAACTATATAAGAGAGTACAATGAAAAGGAAGGAATATTGTTAGACTATCACAATATTAAGAAGAACCCGGGACTACGAGCTTTAGCCAAATTAATGTTGAATAGCTTCTGGGGTAAATTCGGCCAGAGAAGCAACCTTCCCCAAATCAAATACGTGTGTGATCCTGCAGAATACGTTGACATGCTAACCAGCGACCAAATTCTCGTCATGGGTATCTATTTCGTCAGTGATGAAATGGTGGAAATGAGATACCAGTATAAAGACGAGTTCGTCGAAGAGTCTGGACGTACTAACGTTGTCATTGCCGCTTATACCACCGCCCAAGCGAGACTGAAGTTGTATAGTTACTTGGAGAAGTTGAACACTCGCGCCTTATACGCCGATACGGATTCCATTGTTTATACATCTCAACCTGGAGAGTGGAAACCCGAATTAGGAGACTACTTGGGAGATCTTACGGACGAAGTACCCGACAACAAAATTACAGAGTTCGTCACTGGAGGACCGAAGAACTATGCCTACAAATTAGCCACACCCGATAGATTAGGAAATACGACCATATGTAAAGTGCGAGGAATCACTCTCAACTACAAGAACTCACTCACAATCAACTACGATACCATAAAGGATATGATCACAAACAATAGGGATTCCATGAAGACCGTAAAAGACGATTACAAAATTGCCAGGGATAAGAAAACCTTACAGCAAGACAAAGACTACAGGATCGTGTTTGATAAAAGAGTTGCCATGGACGACTACAGCACTAGACCTTATGGATTTTGAAAGATAAGACTATCCCGTAATGGACAACTGAACGGTCCTTACCATGAGATTAAAGATACTATAAGAATGACTATTCTCAGTGTATATAACTTTGTATATTCATTGTATATATAAAATAAAAATACAGAACTGATATTAGTTTGTTGTTTATGAGTGAAAACATGTATGAAAACAGAAAATGGAAACACATATAGAGGCTTGGGTTTTATCGATATAGGCATTCTAAAGAGGTTAATTCTAAAGAAGTATAAAGTAACGGCTGGCAAGAATAGACTAATAGAGCCAGATAAGGGATTGAGAAAATACAAAACTAAGATACGTACAATGGAGAACACAACACAAGACGGAGACACAGAAAAAATAAGAAGAGGGAGATTATTCGGGAAAAAAACAATAGAAAAAAGTACAATGAAACAGACGTTTTAAAAAGTAATGGTACAATACAAAACAAGACAATAAGTACATAAACACTAAATAAGTTATGGAATGGGTAGGGCGGTACTGAAAACAACGTCCCCCCGCGTCCCACTACTCTCACACAGCTACACTACGTTTGCGGTGCTCTACGTTCAGGACGCTGGAAGACTGGTCTGAAAGTATAAGTCATGGTTGATTGCACGGGGGATGGAAAAATGAAATTTAACATTGGCCTTATGGGTCCAAAGAGATGAGATTCACTACTCCCTTACGTCAAATGTGTTAAAAAGTCAAGATTAAATAAAGTCAATTTTTAATATAGCAGTGAAAAATATCCTGTAAAAACAATTTGAACAGTTGGGTCTGTCCATCAATGAAGACAAAACTTTGACACAGTTCATCCAAAAAAGTCTTTGAAGATTGTGAAACGTACATGTACTAATGTGACCCATTTTATTTGTTAGTATGTACCTTACACTGTTTTTACAGTGATCATGTGCCTGTTGATTAACCCTTGGCTGTCTATCCTTGCTCAGACTAATGAGACTGTTCTTGTACATTATATATTATCAAATGTTTATTCAGAGTTCACTGTTACTTCTTTTAGTTTTAAGTGTTGTTGTAGTTTCTGTGTGTTTTGTGGATGTGTAGTGTCTTTGGTCTTCCGTCTTCTAATGTTCTGACTTGGTTATGCCTCGTCTCTGGACTTTGATTTATGTAATCTGGGCTTTGTTCCTTCGTTACTATACTGCCTTTTGTTTTTAACAAAGTGTTTTTCTTATATTTGATAATCCATATTTTATCATACCTAGTGAGTGAATCTCGTTTTTTTTATACGACAACTGTTTCATAAAGTTAAGCCCGAGACTTAATTTCAAGTGAAAAAAATCTATCCGTATATATCTCACCCTTTTGTACCTAGCTGCAACGCATCCCAGGAGACCCTGTCTTTATATGGGGTAGTAAGAAGCACAACGGCGAACAACTGTTGATAAATTGTGGCGAGAAAGCTATATGCAGTATAACGATTTCTTCTCCATCTTCGAAAAAACAGCAGCCACTTGAGGTGGTAAAGAAGTTACCCCTACTCATTTTCCCCTTTGACAGTGACAATTTGTTGTCATTTCATAATAGTAGCCACGTGATATGATACTGCCCCGGGATACTGCAAAGAAGTCTTAGTCACAGATACTTTTATTTTAATCTTTTTCAACTATTCTGTAAGTGTCGTGCATTACTGTGAACTATATACACACCGAACTTTTTGCAGCACAAATTCCTTTTTATCTCTTTTAAATTTATTACTTCAAAGCACCAAGATGGCGTTTGTACATATGTGTGGAAGAGAGGAGTGATATTACAGTTTCCAGTGCATGTCTCCGGCATGGATGAATCTTTCGTCATTCGTCTGTTTATATCTTGAATTTTCCTTTTATGTCGCTTGAATTGTATTTCAGCACTGCAAGAATTCTTAACCGTTACGTGATTTGAAAAGAGGGGAAATGTTTCGAGAGTGTACGTATTAATAATGGAGATAGTTCTCGCTAACTTAAAGAGTACTAGGTAATTCTGGAGAAATGCAAGAAAGTAGTTCATTCTGTTATTGTTTTTTTGTTACTATGATCTATAAAATATACTATTTCAATAAGTTTTTGATTTTTAATTTATTTAAACATTTTTGCAAGTCAATCACGAATGATTAACATAACAAACTTAAGAGAAATCTTTGTCTAATCGCTTTTACAAAATGTACAGCCATCCAGTTTTCAAAATAGTAATGAGATTACCATTTCTCTTCATAATATTCTTGCCAATATTTCATCTATCAAAAGCATACGCATTTGCATTTTTTACAAACACAAATATGCTTCCTTTACTTTCTCTCTTTTTTAATATACTGTACACATTTCCCCATACATACAAAAAATATATCACTTCGCTTCATCTATCAAACACATACGCGCATTTGCATCGTATATTTACAAAAAAAAACCAACAAATATACATCCTTTACTTTCTAAACATTATCGCCTTTTGCACACATTTTCCACACAAATGTACATCTCAAATAGATATCACATTGCTTGGAAAAATTATAACTAAATTGTCAATGCATTTATATTTCATTAACAATTAATTAAATTTTTCATATGTACCTCATTAATTACAATTGTCTTTATTTATATTTACATATATATCGTTTTGAATATAATCTTTGATGGTTACATGTATTTAGATCCTTAATAACAAAGATACTAGATCACAGTCATATATGCCAACATTGAGAAACATTTGTTGGTTATCCCACTATACCAGGTTAGTTATATATGGTCAAAGTGGAGATAACTTTAAATAACCTTTTGATATTGAATCTTAAATTATCTCCCCTTTGACCAAATAGAACTAACTGGATACAGGGAGATAGCCGTCAAACGTTCCTCATATGTATGTCTGTACATATCAATGTTACATATAAAAGACATGTAAAAGTAGCATGTATATGATGCTGTTTCCCAACATGGAAGATTCAATATGATACTACACTTTCTTCCTGTACTGACGTCGATGTTTGCTGATATAGTTTAGACTTGATGAATCTGGCGCTTGTGTTGACACAGAAGATGTTCTAAAACTTGTTGACGCTAATGATTTTCTAAAACTTGTTGACGCTAATGATTTTCTAAAACTTGTTGACGCTAATAATTTTCTAAAACTTGTTAACGCTAATGAGTTTCTAAAACTTGTTGACGCTAATGATTTTCTAAAACTTGCTGACTTTTGACGCTAAAGATTTATTAAAACTTGTTGACGATAATGATTTTCTAAAACTTGTTGACGCTGATGATGTTCTAAAACTTGTTGACGCTAATGATTTTCTAAAACTTGATGATGCTATAGTACCTTTTCAAGTTGACATGTGAAAGGAAAAAATATTCATTTTTATTATATAACTGATGATTCTGTTTAAATTTCATCGTCTAATGTCTTAGCAACCACTTTTGACAAGTCTTTTTAATCACTCAAGAAATTTAGGCGATGCTAATATTTCCAACAACTGACAATGCGCCGGCACTATATTCCGCATAGGTTACTGCTTGTAAGGAGCCAAAAGTATATTTAGCTCAGATAAATGTTTACGCCCAATCGTCGGTACCCGTTCCCGTTCCCCAATCGTCGGTACCCGAACTCCCTGCAATAGATTAAATTATTCACATTCAATTAAAAAATTACATTTATTCTGTCCTATACTTTTCGAAAAGATGTCCTGATATAAGTTAAATAATTTCTTACATGTGGGAATGCAAAGATAACAAATATGCATATAAAATATGTCTTATAATAAGTAATAAATGACTACCATTTCAGTTAATATAATAATCAACAATTCCAAGAGAAATTATATTAAACTCTGCTAAAGCCTCAGTAAATATTATATCTATTCTTTTATTTTTTTACTTAGTAAATTTCTTTTCACTGTCTAAGACCTTTCTATGGCAATTGCTGTTGAGTTGCTATTGGACACTGTTGTAATGAAAGGGAAGGTTTGGCGCGCCATAAAACCAGTTTATTAATCCACAATTTCTTTTGAAAGGCCTGTACCTAGTGGGGGCATTTGCAGTTGAAAATTTCTGGCTGTTTTCTACCTGCTGTTTCGTCTTATGGACTTCGGCTCGTGACAATTTTTTTTCGGTAATCTTGTTACTATCCCCATTTACTTATAATTACTTCCATTTTATTGACTTAAAAATGTTAAATCTTGACTTAGACATTCATGCATTTAGACAAATAAAAAGGCCTTGGTAAAGTTATCACCAAACCTATATCTGATTGCATCAACACGGTATTCCAATTTTTAAAAGACAACTCTGAAATAATAGGAACTTACCAGAGTTAGGCGCCCATGTATCATCTTCTGCGTTGTAGATATATTGTGGTGTTGTATTGGTATCAAGGTCAAAATCCCACCAAATATAATTGTATTTTTTCTATTCGATGCAAAAAAAAATTCCATTGTTAGTGTTCCTTATCAGCAACATAACGATATTTCTAATAAACAGCTAAAATACCACACATCCTCTAAGAGTAGACATTTGTATATATACTGACAGTTTTCAAGATGTTTATTTAACTAACAGTGTTCACACTTTTCTCTAAAACACTTGTCAAACTGAAAAATAAACGGGTTCATGTGTGGTCTTCTTTGAAACTTTTAGTTAAATATACTATAGGGAAACGGGACAGATAAAGGGTAGGTTTTGGTGTCCTTTATCTGTTCCTTTTCCCTATAGTATATTTAACTTAAAGTTTCAAAGAAGACAACACATGAACCCGGCTTTTGCTTGTGCCGGTACCAAGTCCGGCTGTCCCGTGTTCATATCGTTGTTTACGTTTGTCTTCTGGCTTTTTTTTGGTTTTTTCCTGTGTAGTTCCCTGGCCGATTATGGCATTTGATTATAATTTTCAGCCATTGTAGATGTTTCCTGTTGTCCCTTTTATTTCATTGCATAGTTTGTGCACAATCAACGACAGCCTCACAAGACATCTG
The DNA here is from genome assembly GCA_002080025.1 of Modiolus philippinarum. NCBI lineage: Eukaryota > Metazoa > Mollusca > Bivalvia > Mytilida > Modiolidae > Modiolus > Modiolus philippinarum. The sequence goes on along the minus strand of MJUU01013595.1, from coordinate 24,433 downwards.
ACATTTAAGCATAAATAACAAAATACCGAAGTTGCAGTAAATTTACTCTCTGCAGGTTGCCATTTCGACAACTTACGTCTCTTCAGTGAAGATAAATTCTAAACATTGGAAATCATGCGTCTAAAAATTAATATAAAAAACCTGATAGAGGAAAATAACCAGAAGGGTCTATATTGAATGCCAAAAAGGATAGAGCTTTGCCCATAGGTACAATTCGGAAATTCATTTTCTCCTCAAATACTTTCGCAATTAAGAAACAATCTTCAAACAGCTGTAGGTAATATCTTTTAAGGATCATGCAAAGACGGCCAATCAAAGTGGCAGACAGTGTCTTGAACTTGCTTGCCCTATTGTGTAATGAGATGTTTGACTTTCTAGACATTCTGGCTTGTTGAATAGACCAAAAACTATTAAATAAAGCAGGTAAGAATGGAAGAAAGATAAAAACGGAAGTCAAAGCCTCACCAAATAAGCACTTGAAGTTCCAAACCGAGATAAATAAACCAGAGACTAGTAAGGATAAAGTTGATACTCCTTCACACTTTTCACTAGTCACACTGCAAATCGAAATTAACAGTCTGTCAAAATATGTTCACATTCTCCCGCAAGGTACCAAGTGTACGAAAATGCACAGTTGATTTGGGTATTAACCCAGCAAAACGGAACCGTACGGAACTTTGGGATACAGAAAATGATATCTTCACACCAGGTTATAATCTCATTCCGAAACTATGAAACAGAAAGGAGAATTAACGAAGTGTACAAATATGGACTGTACTAAAGGAAACATGTTATAAGAGAGAGAGAGAGAGGGGGGGGAATTGTGTGACAACAAATTCTGTCCATACCTATACAACTGAGTGTCCAGTCTTGAAACGCTGTTTTATAGCAAAAATATTTTAAACATTTACTTTTCGTTCTATGAGTGTAGCATAATTATTTTGAAATAGTAATTTTGCTCGGCAAGTCAAATAGCTGTGTAAAATGGGGTACGACTGAAGCAAATAGTTGTACAAAAAGCACTAAAATGTCAATATGACTAACTTGCTATTGGTATAACTGAAGCAAAAAGTTGTACAAAAAGCACTAAAATGCCAATATGACTAACTTGCTATAGGGTACAACTGAAGCAAATAGTTGTACAAAAAACACTAAAATGCCAATATGACTAACTTGCTATGGGGTACAACTGAAGCAAATAGTTGTACAAAAAACACTAAAATGTCAATATGACTAACTTGCTATGGGTATAACTGAAGCAAATAGTTGTACAAAAAGCACTAAAATGTCAATATGACTAACTGGCTATGGGGTACAACTGAAGCAAATAGTTGTACAAAAAGCACTTAAATGTCAATATGACTAACTTGCTGCCGAATGCATAAATAAAGTAGACTTTTTTCTTCTCCAAGTCAGATAAAGCTCAAGACAAACACTCAATATTCCATAAAGTTGAATAGGTCAGTTTCGGTAAGGAAGTCACATCCAGTGTAGGAAAAAGAATAATTAAAAAAGTTGTTGAAGAGCAAATTCTGCTTTTATCTGAGGAAAAGATATTCCATAGCATTCATCAATTAAGATTGAGATGTCAACCGTAAGACACAATAACACAATATACGTAATAAAAAACAAAATACCAAACGAAAACAGACTTTTGTAGTAGGGAAAATTATGTCTGAAACTTTACAGATATATATTATACAACATGCAGAAGACACTCACGCTGTAAACTGCGCAATTCGGTCGTAAAAATATTTCAAAATACAGATGCATACCAAATAACTCTGTGCCTCCTTCGTGTTGCTTTCCTCTTTTGGTTTTGTTTCCTCCAATTGCTTCATTAGATTTTCTGTTTCTTCAGAAAATTTGCCTTCTTGTTTTAATTCTTCAGTAAATGCTTCTAGTTGTTCTTGATTTGACTCCTTATAACATACTGTGGTAAAAAATAATTAATGTTCATAACACATCGAAGTTGAAATTTTTTTATGTCAACCTTAATTCACCGAGTGCGCAGATAGATCCTACGCAGAATTTGAATATCCAAAACAAGAATAAGGTCAAATGATAATTTTATGTAATGACGTATTCTGTTTTCATGGATAACCTATCCCAATTATGTTATATATACATTGTACATGGGACCCCTTAGGGCCTACTATATGGTGTGAGGTTCCTCACTGTGTTGAAGACCGTACGGTGGCCCCTAGATGCTTTGTTTTAGGTCGTTTTAACCTGGATATGGGATGTTGTCTCCTTGACATTTACCCCATTTCCTTTCTTTTTCATATGTATCAGTGAATTGTTCTATAATTAAATTTGCTCATTCTTGAAAAGATCTTAGGACTGTGTTTTACTTTATTTTGAGATCCTCGTTAAAGTTTTTCGTTGCACTGTATTCTTCGGTTAAGATTGCATGCATCCTACGCTACCTTGTATTTTCCATTGATTAAGTCATTAAAATAAATATAGATATAGATTACACCACAAGATCCCGTTCATTACCATATTTTATCCACTAGAGATAGTTAAATTTTAAAATTTTAATTGCGAGGCTTGCCGAGCATTTTAAAATTTTTAAATTTAACTATCGAGAGTGGATAAAATATGGTAATAATCGGGATAGAGTGGTGTAATCTTTTTCTCTAATGATCAATGATAAACACCGAGAACTGTATTCCGAATAGATTTGGCGGGAAATAGCACGGGGCTTTATTCAACATACGTTGAATAAAGAAAATTTATCCAAACGGTCAAAACCGGTTTAAACTTGACATATCATTAGAGAAAAAATAATACCAGACGCTCTCAGAAATAAACAACGAAAGGATATTAAGTAAATGCGCATTAGACAGACAGACATAGAACTTGCACATTACTTGAATTACGTCGTGACAATGTTACACCTGATCCTTCTAATTGGAAGCAATGGAAGGGCAACTAGAAATTTTGGGTTGCTCTTCGTCATCGAAAAATACATAGCTAATTAGGCAGGATCATAAGTGAAAACACATGTATCATTAAACTTCATAACTAGACTATCCAAAAAAAAACAAACAAGAATTTTGCCTGGTCCAATATGTCATGTGCTTACCTGCCAAAAACATTTCTGTGATAAGATTAAAATTAGCTAACGTCAATAAACAGCCACCTGTTCTGTCTGCTAACTCATCATAAAATCGACTAGGTTCGTTATAACAATTTGAATTATTGCAATGGACACCATAGACCTAATTAAAAATGATATGATTAAATATTAAGTGCATGTACTAATATGTACAAAATGACGACAAATACAATGTATTTAACATGATAATTCTATATGTGAATCTGTATCGGCCATGTGATATCTTTGTTTTTATAACACCAACAGCTTCAGAACCAAAATCATGGTTTTTCTCTATCCCCTCATAATTTCACTTTCTTTTTCAGAGACCTAATATTTAGTGAATCAGAGAGGATTTAATAGGACGGACGAAAATATGAGCATACATGTACCTGTAAGTCTACACTGCCCCTTTTTAGTTATTATTCATTTATACTCTTTCCCTTACAATATCTTTATTAATGCTACTTTATACCCTTACGGGTTGACAGCATATAATGTACAAGACACAAACAATTAAAAAATAAAACATATATACATTTAGAACAATAAAACATTATGCATCTATGTTGAGTCCATTCTGCTCAGTGCTGGTGACTTTTGAATGAAAGGGACAGAAAGGTGCATAAGACAATAAGACGACAAAATATTTTCTAAAAATTTAGTTGTATTGTTTTCGACCTATAGAGTGCTTATATTTGATTGACATTTAGAACAATCCTTATAGCTTTCCACACTCATGCATGCTAAATTTACTTCATATACTGTACTTAAGGTGTCTCAGTGGTATTATTCCGCCATCTTTGTCTACTACTTGTTCATTTAGGTTTCATTCATTAAGAAATTTGGCAAAATTGCTATATAAAATGTAAAGAAAGTTCCAAATTATTTAAAATTGTTATTCTTTATCACTTTTACAACATTTCCATTACAAAAACGTGAACTACAACACACAAGCTTTAAATCTGTTGCTAGATTTACAGAATAGAGAAATTATGCAAGGGGGATAATTTGATAAAAGAATTTAACATAGATATCACTAGAGAAATTAACATGTCACAATTTATCGCTCTTATTTCGACGGTGACCCCTAATTTTTATTTTGTATATGTAAACTATATAATGACTTCAAAACACATGCAAAGTATGAACAAAATCTATAATAGATTTTTCAAGCTATCCTCTCATATAATCATTTTCCTTATCATTTCTATGTAAAATCCTTAAATTATCATTTTCAGTTTTTGCGCTAAAATGCACGGTGACCCCCAAATTTTATTTTACTTTTTGAACAAATATACAACTATGTTTCTACACAGAAAATTTGATAAAATTCTATAATAGGAAATTAATACCCTGCAGACACCTTAAAGCAAGTAAACTTAATCAAGAGTTAGTCATAAGAAGTCGAATAAAAACAATTTTGATGCTGGATCTTTATATTTTCAGAAGTTAAGTTACCACCAATTGAACAACGATATTGATAATAAAACAAATTCATGAAATAAGGAAAAATATATACAAAAAAGAATAATAAACTTTTGCAAGGTATATTATACAATTCGAACATACTTTAACACCCATTCCTTTAAGAATGTCCAATTCGGAATGCCAGTTGATTTGTTGGTCTGTGTATGAGGGAGGGTGTGGCTCGCAGTCTCCAATGACAACCAAAGCTTTTGCGGAATCTTCTGCCCAGTCCATGTATTTAGCCTTGTACAAAACCCATTCATAGCACTGGAAATGCAATAAATGTTTGTTTTAACTTTCGTTTTGATGGCATGTTAAATACGTTTAATTGGAAAACCTTTCTTGAAACCCCGCCAATGTTTCTGAAATTTTTCGTTTCACAGGCGGGATATTTTACACGCTACAAAAGTGTACTTTTCTCCAGTCCATGGGCTAAATTTTCAGCCTTATCCAAATCAACACCAGATATCCGTATTCCTGTTGCCAAGTCCTGCAGTCGTCGGTGTTGGCATGGACACCAAGAAATAATTTGTTTAATATGCATCTTTTGCAATATCTAGATATCTTTGAAATTATTTTTTATGACTTTTATATTATTTATACGATCCAAGATTATTGTTAGCAGCTAAAACGTTTTTACAAATTGATAGAAAAATAGGTGCATTTGAACTGATGAATAGCTACTGTATTCTGATGAATAGAGACTGGTCAATGTCTAGTCACACTTGGATAAGTCCTACTTTTCACACCTTCCCAATCACCATTTATCAGTTTACAATAACTATTAGGGGACGACCATTTGATTCTGAGGGGGGGGGGGCCTGGCAGATTTTGTAAATAAATATTCTGGCCTTGAAAAACATGAAAATAAATAATCTGGCCTCATCCACCCAGAAAATAAAAAAATAAATAATCTGACCCCAGATTCTTTAATACAGTATATAGAAAATAAATAATCTCGCCGCGGAGCGGCGAAAAATAAATTTTCTGACCCGCAAAATGTTGAAAATAAATAATCTGACTCGACAAAATTTGCCAGNCCCCCCCCCCCCCCCCCCTCAGAATCAAATGGTCGTCCCCTTAATGAATTCATATCCACATATTTTTCATTCAACTTATAAAACTGTTTTAGCTGCTAGCAAGAATTTTAGTATAAGGTCTCATATGAAACACTAAAACACTTCGGTTCTAGATTATTATAAAGTTCAAACATGCTCCATGACACAACACGAAATTGGTGGCCCTAAGTTTATAAAAAAAGTTTAAAGAGACAGTCTTCACATTCAACTTTGATAGCTAAGCATTGGAGTCACCTGACATTATCAAACCAGTATCCCTTTTAATTGTTTGATATCAAGAGGGAAGGGAAACCAGTACCCTGGATGTGACAAAAAGTCAAGTTCATATACTATCAGCATTCTACTATACCTCGGGTGCATCGCCACCACCTGTTGAGGGCGTTTTCTTTGCAAAGTCGACTAGCTGTTGTACATCCGATGTAAGGTCTTGAATCTTTATTACATAATTTGATTGATCGCAGTAGTCACCATGTGCAATTATTCCAATTCTTATATTCGGAATATCTTTTAACAATCTTTGACACGTCGTTCGAAGGTTCCTTCTCACCTGTAACAAAAAATGGTTTAACTTTTTTAAAGATCTATTTTAGAGTTGATTATATTGTTACCCCAAGAAACTGTTGTCAGCCGAGGCTTCGAAAATCCATGTAAGAATTTTTGAGATATAAAACGTCAAAATAAGGTGGGAAACAGGTCTCTCTAGAGTTGTCCTTCAATTTCCATTAGCTGTTTATATGCCTTTCATTCCGTGAAAATATAATTGGAAGTTTATTATAAGTTATCATGTATTGAACCAACTAACATGATTTAGATAGTGTCGAAATCGTTGAACGGTAAGGCGTCAGCCGCACCGTTCAACCATTTTCGACACTATCTAAATAATCATGTTAGTTGGTTCAATGCATGATAACATTTTTGTGCGGTTATGCTAACCACAGTTTGCATTAAACTACGAAAACGATAATTACAAAATGACCTACATTTAACTACACGATTCTAAAAATAAACACTATACCAACTGACAGCGTAACATGAACAATACACAACCGAGTGATTTATTGATTAAAGATTGTACCAGCAAAATGACGTTTTCGAAATACACTGAGCGGAAACCTTTGGAAATGAACGCAGATAAAACATTTCATATAATTAACATGTTATTCCAAATATAGATGTTTTTCGTATTTGAATTTTCAGGCTGAAATTACTGTAACATTACGTAGAAGTAAACTATGTTTAATGTCGATGTGTTTATTTTTCTATGCTTACTGCATGTTTGTTAATGTGAAACACTACATTATCACGATTATTGATTTTCTTGTTGTGTATGGCGGACATGGTTATTTAGCAGGTGGTTAATCAGCCAATAGAATCCAAGTTTACATCCGCATAACCACACAATAAATTTTATACATTGTCTAGCAAGAAATGTTGGGATTATAGGCTGTGTCTGGTCTCTATATCAATTTTTAAAGCAAAAATATATAAAGTTTTCTTATATAGATTGATATTAATTTTGATAATAGTTCCATGTGACATATACTGTCATTTTATGAAGCAACCCGGATATTTCTAAGGTTTAGAACTGCCTGATCAATAGATTACCACTGTGAACCCCTAGTAAGTATTTCTACTTGAAGTTTTGTGAAAAGTTATGAAAAACCCGTAGAATTAAACACCTCTACATTATGATGATTATGATTATATTTGGTCGTAACAGTTTTATCAGATAGGTCCTTTCATAAACTTTGCTAACGGCCATGGTGATTTCTGTGCAAACTGTATAATAATCACAAATTTTGAAGGGAAACACCCAAAAATTATTATCATTAAAATTCGTTGTAATTCTTCACGCGGTTTCAGATTAGAAGATATTTGAATGCATTTCCCATAGAGTTCTTAGTTAAACTAATATGCATCCAGCTGACGCTTTTCTTTGCTGAGGAAGAAGATAAGAATCGCAACTTTGAAAGGGCCTACTCAAGAACTATTGTAATCAAATTTGGTTGAAACGGTTGAAACGGTTTTAACAGTTTCAGAGAAGATCCATAGCATTCAATGTATAAATTTATTCCCAGCTGGTGGCTATTTTGGAATAGGTACGATTGTAAAAATCACGAAATCACGAGAACGTTCAAAGGACAATTCCGATCAAATTTGATTGAAATTTGCCGACTAAGTTCAGAAACGCAGATCTTTGAATGAAAAGTTAACAACAGGCGACGGATTGACTGACGGGCAGGCGACAGACGACAAATGATGGAAAAGTTCAACCCGTCCATAGCCCGTTGAGTTTCAAATGTATTACGATCGTTCTATCTATCATTTAATGTCTGCCGTCTTTTTCAACAAATTAAATGAAATACCTCATTAAGATACGAGCTCATGCTTCCGGTGGTGTCAAAAGAAAATACTACTTCAACATTCTTCCCCTCTGCTTGGAAACTCGAAAGAATAGTATCCTTCAAATCTTCTGGTACTACTTGATTTTCTTCTATTTCGTGTTCGTCGTCCCCGCTAACAGAACCTGAAACGTTGAAAAATTGAAGTAATTGATGATGCAAAAACGCGAATGGATGACCAACAAATTAACGATCTGATTTTAAGGGGAAGGTTTGGGCGATTTTGCCCGAAAAATTATTTATTTTCATACAAATTTCGAACAAATGATTTATTTTCACCAGATGTCACACCAAATTATGTCTTTGCATTTGCAACAAAAAAGATATTCTTCAAATCAAGATTAAATTAATTATTTTCATGGCAAGTAAGATTAGAATATTTATTTTCACTGGCACCCAGACTAAATTATTTATTTACAAAATTGCTCAAGCCCAAACATGAAAATCAAATGGTCGCCCCCAAACTATGTAAGAATTATAGTAAATTTTACGATTTCAGAACTTTTTGGAATTATTTTGGGCCTATTAGGTCATTTGTACACTTTTAGCTTTTGTATATGTTAGCGGCAATAAGCAAAATTATGCATAAAGCCTATTTCCTATGCAATTAACTAATGCCTAGGCACTTACTTATTGCCTTAAATTTTCAGGCATTAGGCTTATTTCCTGAAATTATTGATGTCAAATTCTGACTATTTCCAACGCAGTAAAGTAACTTCTTAGTTAAGGTCCACGTCTTAGGTACATTGTACTAGATACTTTTCACTTCAGCAACCTTGATAATTTTTTTTCTGTTAAACAAGCAAAATGTCTTCATCCGTTTATCAGATCTAAATTTAAAACCAATAGTAGATCTGAATTGAGTATGTTTGCACACCAATTGAGGTAAGTGTAGGAAATTTGCGAAGCAAATGCTATATATCAACCACAAGTGACAATAAGTGATAAGGATAATGCATTACTGCCTAGGCATTAGCTTATTGCCTAGGGAATAGGCTTAATGCCTGATTTTGCTTAATGCCGCTAACATATTCGGATTTCTTAATTGTGTCTTTGTATTTCTGATTTTCTTTTCATTGACTTTCTTATAGTTGTTTTGATTTTATCAGCTACGCGTCGCCGTTACACTACTGGAATTTGACCGTCAAATCTGCGATTGACGTCCCGGACAGTCATATAATGTGTTGTTACTTTCTTAATTAATAGAAAAAAATCTTTTCTCAGTGCAAAGTTTGTATCTGTAACTATTTTTAATATAGTTTCTACACCACAAAAAATGAACTTAAAACAAAAACTTTGAAGCTAACTGTTCACAGCCTAAATTTATTTGGAGTGTAGGTAAATTATATACATGCATTACGGGCAACATACAACTTTAAATTTGCTTACCTAAAGAGAATGGGTGACCAGAAAGATTATTATTCAAAAAGTAAGTGTTATACATGCCAACAGACATAATTTGACCTTTTAGTGAGGTTGATGTACGATAACATCAAAAAGGAGAGAGAATTCAAACTACGACAAATATAATACCATATTTTGATTACTTCTGAATATATGTGAATTATACTTCATGTTTATCTGTGTTCATTAGTGGTTTTTGGAGGGATATCAATGAAGTACATGCGTATCATTATTCATAGTATTTTATTATTTTTTTTCACATTACGGTAGACACTCTATAGGAATAAAAAAAAATCACTTTTTTCATCACTTATATATTTTCAGTCTTACAAATTTCTCAAAGTAAACTGTTTTGTTTGTTTGTTTGTTTTTATATATTAGTAATATCAGTATGATAAACTTTATATTCGTTATATATATAACGCTATTTCATTCGATTTTTATGAAAAACAATTGATTTGAAAAAAGATATGCATACAAATTTAACTTGGATTTCTTTAAGTTACAATATGAAATACTGATTATTTCTTAAGTATCAGAGGTTGAGGAATATTTTCTTTTAGTCTCTTTAATTTATATTTTCATAGTTCTAACACCTTCATGACTGAATTCATATTGCGTTGTGTTTTATATTATATATTAAATATTTTAATTTCACATACCACTCAGAGACGAACGCCTTCCTTTAGCAGATGTCCTGTCAACCAGACACACTTCTATTACACTCTCTTCTTTAATACTTGTTTCAAAAAGAGGCTTGTTGCTAGGATGGTATATGTTTCCCGAATGAGTGATTGTCTATAGAAAAAAAAAATTCTGTAACATTACTTCAAACATCATTTTTTTTATTGTCAAACAATATATCCGCCGTGCGCGGTCCCGGCTTATAGATAGGCCCACAGCATTCTCTGAGCTTTGGGTATGAGTCTTCCTAACAGAGGACCCCGAGGGAACCCCGGGATATAGAAATAGGACCTAGTATCTCCGGCTTGCGGGGTGTGACCCCTCCTAAACGGAGGCTGACCCCGAGGGTCCCGGGGTATAGAAATAGGACCCATTCCGTGGTTGTGCGGGATTAATAAATACAAAACCCATCTTTCGGATTTGATGTAAACTCAGGTCCACGTGTTGGAAGAAATGCCACGCTCCCTGCACGTTAAAGAACCCTTGTAGCAAGCTCTATTTGGGGTGGTCCGTAGGTGATCGGCTACAAGGCTAAATTCCCCGCCCTTGACGATTTCACCCTACTTTTCCAGTGGCAGTCAGAATTGCCCGTCCCATGGCCCTTTCCATACCCCAAAGTGATTATTTATTAACAAACGTGTTCTCGTCTTGAACTAGCTGAAATATTGCTGAGAAGACGTTAAACAATATTCAATCAATCAATCAATCAAACAATATATTAGTTGGGGTAACAAATTACCGAACAGATTTGTCAAGAGCCGAAGTCCATGAGACAAAAAGATCAATTATGTGGAAGCCACCGGAAAAAATGTTGACCGCAATAGTTCTGACTTGGTACAGGTATTTCAAAAGATATGATGGGTTCAGATTTAGATTGAACATTTATATATACATGTATGTGGCTCGTCTGTTTTCAATGGCCGAAAATAGTTTTTTTCATTGTGGGGCAAAAAAAAAAGATTTTTCAAATGGGCACAGAAAATGTTTCATTTGGCCGCTAGACCTATCATTTCCGCACAACTGTTGGTCATTGACCCTTGTGCTATACGACTCCAACTCCTACTTCATTTTTTGAAGAAGGGGTTGAATTGTGTGTTAAGTAAACTTTTTGCATATAGTCTTTTGATTCCGATTGCAATAACAAAATCCTGAAAATGTCAAATACTGACAACTTTATTTTTAATTCTAGAATGTAACGTCATATTTCTTTGGTATACGTTATGAAATGCAAACGAAATAATTTTCGAGATTTCCGTTTGCCGATCAATCCGCTCCGGATAAATAGTGTCACAGATGAAGACGACATAAACATTGGTAACATAGTTTTAAAGATTAAACACTAATTTTAGGAAATCATCTATGTATAAATTCCGAAAGCTCACTCACAAACTCTACATAAAGTCTTTTGGGCTTTTTCAGTTTTAAAGTGAGCTGCCGGAGTTTGTAAAAAGAAAATTTACGAAAACACAATATTTTAGCGATTTCATGGTACCCATAATTCTGAACATCACTAATAAACTAAAATATAACTAAGAATTATAGATATTCCAAGTTAATAATTTAATCAACTAGCATTTATTTTTATCAACCAACATCTAATACATGTGCTTAGCGGATTATTACAGCGGTAACAAGACGTTCCGGCCTTACGACAAATCCGTCCCTGCCTATCCGGCCCTGAACTTTCTGGCCTCATTCCAGTCCGGCCCTGTCTTAAAAGTAGACCCGGCCTTACGATTATTTATTTATTACTGTTGTTTTCCGCGAAAAGTTGTTATAAGAAGTTGAATTTGTATTTGCCATAAGAAAAATTCAACTTCATATGCCAATTTTTTTACCTTGGAAGATGGAAAGCAAACTCATTATATTTAGCATGTTTGTGTATCGTGACTATGGTCTTTTATTTCTGGTGTTCTCATATTTGCCGTGAATTTGGACTCTGATTTATTTTTATCCACTTGAATTTTGTTCTTTCAGCATTCTCAGTCTACAATTGTTCCTTAAATATAGGTATTGCTAACATTTCAAATAAAAATAATAAACTTGGTACATAGTTCAGAGGCTATCCCTCACTGTACGATTTCGTAAATGATTAAAACTCCTTCGTTCCTATATTCTACAGCAATTTTTTATGACAAATTTCTAATAAATGCATCAATATAAGTCTGAACAATAAATATTACGACTTTCTATCTCCGATATCATGACCAAACTGAA
>MJUU01013595.1:0-11945 GCA_002080025.1 Modiolus philippinarum | reverse complement strand
ACAGGTCACCACAAAGAGACGCAAATGTCAAATACTAAATTACCTTAACTTTCTTTGGAGTAACTGAGTCGAGTTTTTCTATTGCAGATTTCAGGTCGTTCAATGTACTTGTATTTTGTACTTCCAAGGGGACAGAAGCCCCTTCCAGTACTCTTGCGTAGATTTTCAGATCTTTTGGAACAACAATCTAAAAAGAATAAAATGCATTATATATAATTTTCCATTGCCACATACATTTTCTATTGGAATATTTTTAATACTATGTTTATCTATTTTTGTTTGATAACATCTATCGATATTTGATCTTATTGAAATGACCATAGGTCACTTGTACTTTTTATCAGTATATGTATTTATGCAATCATCCACTCTATTTTGTTTGCCACGATATATATTTTATAATATGATTGTATTTGCCCCATTGTTATAGTGTACCCGGTCGGAGAGCTTAATAAAATACTAAAATCTTACATTTTGGAACTGTAAATGCAAATTTCAATACGATTTTTCAGTTTGTACCGAAGATTAAAGCATTCAAAAAAGGGAATTCATATTGCATTGAAGAAAAAAAAAGGTTTTCTGTTGATATCATTTTTTTTCAATGTTTTTGACTAAATTCGGAACGGACTATTTTTTCTTCTAGTAAAAGGAGGTCCGAGAACTTCTCCTCTCACCCTTTCCTGGATCCGACAACGGTTTAATCGCACAACTTTGAAAACAACCAACTAACAGATTTCTTTACAATTTTCACTTACAGAAACAAAACCAGTGGCGGATTTTTAGTAGCGGGCCCCCTTTTAGGTTGAAAAATATTTAAAATTCCTAGGGTTTAAAAAAAATTGGGGTACGCCCCCCCCCCCCCATATGGAAAACGTTTGGGTCGGGCCCCCTTAGCAGAAAGTCTGGATCCGCCACTGAAAACAAATGTACTCATTCCCTATACATGTAGTATTTCTTCGGCAAACCGGGAAAATTATCCAGTAACTTAAAAAATCCTTTAGTTGAAAATTTTGGTCGAAATCCGTACTTAACATTTCAATATGCACAGGCATTCTCACTTTTATTGAATTATTAAACATTATAATATATTAATGAATTACTACTTTTTTAGGTTATATGATCGGAATATTAGTCCCTAACAATACAAAAAAAAATAAAATAGAAACTGAAATACTAAGCAAATATGAAAAAAAATCTTGCATAAATGAAATAAGTCTATTAGCCTTCCCCCTTTTTTTCTCAGACACGCATACCAACGATTAAATTACTTACATCGGCTATAAGGATAGTTTCCCGTCGAATTCCAAGATAACCAATGGTTTTGAATTTGTCCAAAAATTTCCCCTGATATTTCATCCGTACCAGAGCAGCTGGAATGCCCTCTTCATTTCCTATTTGTTTGTTTATTTGCGCAACAGTGTCTGTTGGAGGTAGTTTGAGGACCGATGTCCGACCGCTTGGAAGTTTTACGTAGACGTCAACAATTGTAGCTGCCATGATTTGCTAAATTTGTAGTAATTTTGAACTTTGGTCTATCGGAGTATTAGTATGATAATAGTTGCAAAGGTAGAAATGTATGTATTTATTTATATACTGCCCAGCTGTTTGGGAAATGTCAACAGTATTTTTATCGACCAATGAAAAGAAGCGGATTCGATCTATAATTAGAAATTCGTTCATAATAAATAGATGAAAGCAATGAAACAACCCTAATTTCCCGAGGTGTTCAGAAAGTTTTGGGAGGTCTGTCAAACGTTGTGCAATGCAGTTATAAATCTTGCATGATGTCAAATTGTGCAATGCATTTAGTACATTGTAAACCTAGATTTTTGTGTAGTAAGCAAATTAGCCTTTAGAAATAATTTCCTTATTCTTTTTTTTTTTGCTTTATTTATTCATTTATTTGTTTTTTTTTAATGTCACATGCAGTCCAAGCTTTAAACTGTTTAAAAAGGGGACTCTAGCATGTCCAGCTAGCCTACGTTTGTCAATGTTGCCAATTCTGCAAAGGGGTTCCAACTCCTGCAACCTCTTTCTTGATCGGCCAATATTAATTGATGGTAATTTATGGGTTCGGTCCTCGAGGTTCGGTATATATACGAGGACCGGGGCCCGGGGGGGGTCTCTTCCTATATATTGGTATACATAGACGTACCGCTGGAATGGGTCACTTTTTTGACAGGTCAAATATATCAATGGGGTGCAATTTTCATCAATCTGTTATATCAATGGGTAGATAATTTGGCACACCATTATTAAAATCATGTTTGTGTTACATTCAATCTTAATTATTGAGATTAAATGTAATAAAGATTAACCTATGTAAATTATATTACAAAAACAGTGTCAAGTGTGCAATATTTGCACTGGAAACAATAAAACATAAATTGATCACAATATTTGATTCGGTTCGGATTTTCAATGAAAATATATGAATGGGTATGGTTTTCCAAAATACTGAATATATGAAGGGGGGGTGTTTTGAAAATCTCAGCCGTACGTATGTACCCAAAAGTATAGGTTGAGACCCCCGGGGACCGAGGTTACCTTCATTGGTATAACTACTGGACCTACGGTAAATTCTGGTGCTTATTTTACAATTAATACATTTTCTCTTTTCACATTTATTTCGGGTATTCAGTGGGGGATCCAGACTTTCTGCTAAGAGGGGGCCCGACCCATAATTTTTTCAAAAGGGGAGGGGGCGGAACCCAATTTTTTTTAAAAAGCCCTAGGAATTTTAAATATTTTCCAACCTAAGGGGGGCCCGGGCCACCCCCTAAATCCGCCACTGGTATTTTCATCTTATTTGGTATTTCAATTTTGGCTACATTTTCCAGTTAGATAAATGTTGTGAAGGTAATCAATTTTATTTTAAACGAAAACATAAATTTTAAATGCTTTTAGATATCTCGGTTGTGAATAAACATATATATGTTGCGTACAAATTGCAATTTTGTACAAATTATAATTTGTACGAAACTTTTGTACAAATTATAATTTGTATTTTCAGTTTATACAAATTATTAGCTGTACAATTTATGTACAAAATTAGCCCAAAAAATCACTTATAATTTGTACAAAATCTTACATCATTTGCTTAATTTTGTTTCAAATGATTAAATTAATGAAAACATGCTTTATTTTCTAATGTTAAGGTACATATTCACTTAATTTCTCTAAATGTTGTATAATTACTTTTAAGGTAAGAATTTTATTACTACAGCAATACAGAACCATGTTCAACCAGATGCTTCACAACAAATTCTTAAAAGTTTTGTATATTGCAACTACACCAATTCAAAGATCATGTGACAATCGTGATTTCTCTGTGTTGCTTTTTTTTTACTTTTAAAACTGTGCAAATAGTTTTTATATCATGCAGAAATATTTCAAATATCTGTATTTTCATACTTCATTAGAAACTGAAATTTATAGCCCAAAAGCAGCTACTGTTAATTACTTCTGTTAAATTAAGGTTTTTCTATTGTTATCACAAAACACATTGAAATAAAACTGCAAATACATGTAGCTGTGAGGCTTGTTTAGGGGGGGGGGGCCAATATCCCATATCCCAGTAAGTCTTGACTAAAATATCCCTTTGAAAATTGAAGATATCCCATTAATTATTGAAATATCCCTTTTCAACGAGTCAAAATATCCCATATCCCAGTAATTTTTGCCTAAAATATCCCATATCCCATTAACAAAAGTGGTAAATATCCCATATCCCAATATACCCTAAACAAGCCTCAGCTGTATTAAATGGCAACACATAAATTTTATCCACTACAGAGTTGTCCCCTCTTATGGATGCCAATGTCGGAAGGATGAATAAACACACAGACATACAACATTGTTATTGATGTGATCTGTAAAAACATGTACCAATGGCTCAAAATGCAATGGCTCACACCCCCTAGATGTTTAGGGACCGACCATTTAACCTGAAAGGGGGGGTATGGTTTTTTTTCTGGACAGAAATTTTTTTTATTTTATTTTTTTTTCATGTGTATCAACAAAATATATTTTTTTTCAAAATTAACGTTATTTTTGGGGGCAGAAAGCCTCCGTCAGAATTTTTTTTTCATCATTTTTTCAGAAAAAATTATAGCCCCCCCCCCTTCAAGTTAAATGGTCGGTCCCTTAACAAAATTGTGGCCCTAAATATTAGGTTTCTAACATAATTCTAACTTGATAGTTTGAACTGCCCTTTAACACAAACTGTTTTCATGAATTCCTTCGAAAGGATAGTTTGACGTTCAAATGACATTATGTTCAGGTTTGTAATTTTTATTGTCATAGCTCATTACTTGCCCTGATAATAATTTTTATGGCTGGACATTAATTGTACAAATTTAGTGAAATTGTCTGATGTGTTCTATTACATGTTTATGAAAATAAATCATATTTTCAGTAACTTCATAAGTTAAGCAAATGATGTAAGATTTTGTACAAATTTTAAGTGATTTTTGGACTAATTTTGTACAAATTATAATTTGTTTAAGCTTATTTTGTACAAATAGTAATTTGTACAAACTGAAAATATAAATTATAATTTGTACAAAATTACAATTTGTCTACAATATATATATATATATATATCATATTCCAACTTTTTGTCTTCTAATGTTACACTGAACTTTACTTTACCCTAAAATTTTATTGGGTGGAAAACATCATGACACTATTTATTCGGGTATGGATTTCAAAAATATTCTAGTAATAATTCGACTAACACAAATCCCCCTGCCCAGTCGCTTGACCCTGTACATTATATAAGAGTTATACCCCCTTCCACCCAAGGACTTGGACTAAATGTTGTAGTAACGGTTGAACAAAAACAAACAAAAAAAAAAAACACACACACACAAACAAACAAAAAAATAGTATGTTTTGAACTATTATAAAAGAAATAAAGGAAAATATAAAAAATAAATGGTAAATTTAAACTATATAGGATAATTTTATATTATCTTAAATAAACAAACAAGTTTAAATTCTTGTCGAACTGCGATATAAATATATACACATCTCAAAACGTAAAAATATGATTAAAAAACAAAGGGACAGAGGTGGGGATGGGCCATTATTTAAATACCTTTTGAATATATATTTGTTTGCCCCGAGAATCTGAGATTCGGGCGGCATATAGTTTTTGGTCTGTCTGTTTGCCTGTCTACAAAAACTTTAACATTGGGTATATCTTTTGAATGGTAAGTGATAGTGCTTTCATATTTTACATGTGTATTCCTTGTGGCAACACCTTTCATACGATACCAAAATTTTTGACCTCGTAATCTTGACTTTTTATGGCATGTGACGGACTTTTTGAAAAAAAAATTATCAACTTTAACATTGGATATATCTTTTGAATGGTAAGTGCTATGACTTTCATATTTTGCATGCGCATTCATTCTTCCCACTTTTGGGGAACCAGTATTGATGAACTTCCTGGTGTAATCAACGAACTGATAACACTGATAGACAGACACATTGAATTAACTATAAATGTTCCAAAAAAGGGAGGGGATTAAAATTGTTTTCTTAATAATCCTTGGATAATGATTGTAGAGGGTCAGTTGGACGACTTCTGTGTTTACACCAAATTGCAATCATCATTTGATGTGATTTAACTTTTCAGTTGATACCAGAATTTATTTCTACAAATTATTTTGTCAGAAGGGCATTAATTGTTGTTCAAAGTTGCTAAAGGATGAGTTGCAGTAAGACCCATTTTTGGCCCAAGATTTACCATGAAACTAAAACTATACAAACAGACGTCTTATGTTCCTGAAACATTGAACAAATATAGGGCTTTATGAAAATGATAAAGCTTTTTTCCATATCAGTTTGATTCTCATGATAATCAGTTAACTCAAAAGCTATATTTTTGGAAATAGTCAGAATTTCATAGATATTTGCTGTGTTTTGCACATTTTTGTGCTTTGAAAAATATGGGCACATCTGAATAACAACTTCATATTTAGTCAAAATGTGTAAAATGGTGAAATACATCATTTCTGAAAGTTTGAAGTTGTTGATTGCATGTGCCCCATGTTCACTTAAAGAAAATTTGCTTTGAGAACATTCAAAATTGCAAATTTTCTGATTTTCTTTCAAAAAGACGGCTCCTTGTGATGTCACAATAACGTCAAAATGAAAGGAATTTGTATTAGTATATGTTTTCTTTGTAGCCAGATGTAATAGTTAATATTTCCCATAAATATCACACTATTTTAAACAACTTGATTTTTTGGGCCAAATATGGGTCTTATTGCCACTCATCCTTTTTCTTCTTAACTTCTACTCGGGGGCATAAGTGTTTCACAAAACACATATTGTTTAAGTATTAATTTTGGGCTAAAAATCCTGCCCCTACCCATTTATTATTTAACCCCACTTTTGGTCTTTGCTCTAAACGGGAAATTTAATAAATTTTAACTGAACTTTCTCTGCAGGCAGTTTATCAACAAAGGATAAAAAATCTACATTATTATAAGTAGTAATTGCTCTATTTTGAGCTTTATATAGTTTGACATACGAGTCCATAAAACATCTTTCTGAATTGTATAGCATAATTGGTTTTATTAAAGCATTAAACAAATTGCGAGCAAATTTTATTGGTAGTTGCCCCAATTTAGATGTATAGGAATATATTGAGAAAATTGCTTTCCTTGCTTTATTTGCCAATTCCAAACTGCTGTGGTAGAGATTACCATTATTTATTATTTTACAACCTAGATATTTATATTCTTTAACATTTTCAAGAATATGTGTTTTATATTTAATAAAGTTTTTGCCTACTATCTTTGGGTGATTATTTTGTAAAATCATGGTTTTAGTTTTATTTACATTAACTGTTAAATGCCATTTATCACAGTAGTATGCCAAGTGATTTAGACTTGCTTGTAACCCAGATTCTTTTTCTGAGATTATAATCAAGTCGTCTGCAAAAAGTAGACTACCTAACTTAGAGTTTTCTAACTCAGCTTGGTGGTTGTCTTCATTTACAGAAAGGTTACTAATATCATTAATAAATATGTTAAAAAGTGTCGAGCTTATCGAATCTCCTTGTCTTACTCCTTTATCTACATATGTATGTTGACAAATTTTGACTGATGATTTTTTTACTTTAAGGAACTCTGGGTATTTTGGTACTGTTTTTTTCAGTATCATATACATCAATCACCGAAACAGACGTGCATATCTCTTCCTACGTCACACCGGAAGGAGAGATTCCTCTCAAAATGGCCGATTTTCATGACGTCACAGTGTGAAATACGTCAGGATGTATACGACGTCACTGTGAAAAGGGCGTGGTAAATCCAATATGGAGGACAAGGTGTGGCAGAGTTGATAATCTGACGTAGGAAGAGCTATGTACCTCTGTTTCGGAGATTGCATATACATATTCCACCCGGGTTAACCCGCGATCGCAAACTCGGTGGTCATCGCTGACCCAGTTGTAAACAAAGGGAAAATAAACAACAGGTGTGCGACGAAAAAGGTAAGTTTTATTAACTGTGTTATATTTTTGAAGATAAATATGATGTATTTGCATTCACATGCTAACAAGCAATAAAGAGTAGAAATAATACTGAGATTTATTCTATAACAAGGGAGAAATCTTCCCTTTAAACCTATACACGTCAAAATACACTAAAATTTTCTTCAGTTATCGCAGTTTTATGCAAATATATGGCCAAAATTGAACAAAATAAACTCAAACATTTATGTTTCATTCGTTCTAGAAACTATAGAGAAAATATTGGGCCATACATATGTTTAAATGGAGAGAAAACACTATTTTCTCATGTCGATTGTAACGATCAAATGTGGCCTTTAACACGGTTGAAGTTATCGCGTAACGCGGTTTTCAACTAGAAAATGTTATCGTTAACACGGTTTGAATATTGTTGTCATTTGCAATGTAAGTAGTCTTCGAAATAAAGAGATCCAATTTTCAATGCAATAATTGGCCTTTATTGATTATTGTTATATTATCTGAAGACAAAAAACAATAATTCAACAGACTTTTAAGAGAATGCTATCCATTTAGTTTTCATCAGTGTGTACGAAGTATTAAAGGAAACTACTCATAGTGTACTCATAGTAAATCACTGAAGCGTTACAGTTGTGTCATCTGCACACATAGCGTTGGCGACACATAAGGATCTATTTAGTGGTCTTGCGTCGTCGTTGTCATCGTTGTCCGTCACACTTTTTTGTAACATTTCTCAGCAACTACAAATTACAATCACTTGAATTTTGCACGTCATCTAAGTATGAGGCCCCATATTGCGCTTACCAATTCCAGGCCTTTCGGACGTCTACTTGTTGTTTACCTACATGGAATATTTTCAGCAAGTATCACCAATATTACAAATTTTCGTAACACTTTCCTCAACAACCACAAATCGCAGCATCTTTTAATTTTGTATGTGACTTTATTATGGGGTCCCATATATATTGCGCTTACCGATCTACCTACTGTTTACCGACTTGGAATATTTTCGGCAAATACTGACTTATTTCTGTGACACCAATTGCATGGTCGAGTGATCATGAACATGTTAGAATTCTAATTATCCATTAAAGGTAGGTCAATAATATTTGGTAGGTGGGTTGGAAAGAACATGACAGCCTGCTATTTGGCTTTTGCCCTTGACCTCATTTTTATTGACTAGTGAATATGTTTGATTTTTCAGTATCTATTAGTGTTAGGTCAATGATATTGGGCATTTAGGTTAGCTTTGGGTAGTACATAACAGTTAGCTATATTGCTTTTGTCAGTTACCCTAATTTCATAGTTAAGTGAACATGTCAAGTTTTTCTGATTTAAGTTTTCATATCAATTTAGTGACCAAGCAGGGACGAGCGAGACATCAATTAGGGTCCACACTTTTCTAATGACATAAATCAAATTTAATTTTTTTTTAATAAGTCACCCATCGGCTGAATTTGTGTAAAGAAAGAACTTTTAGATGAGTACAATTAATCCAAAATGGCGTAGTGAGGGGACAACAGATACATATGATTTAATCTTCTATTTTATTATCACGCTACAATTCATAATAACACTGCTATTAATGTATTTCTTCAGTTTCTTCAATATTTAGGATAACAGCACCTATTCTAGCACGATTGTATTTTAAAGTCAAAACTCCATTCAAATCATTACGATATTGGCGCAGTTGGATAATGAAATTTTAATGCAGCTAAAGACTCGAGGTGTAGATAGTAACATTGACTTTCCGTTTTGACGAATCAAATCTTCTGCTTTAATAAAGTTACATCAGAATTTTTGTCTACTATAGATTGCTTGCTTTAGATTCGTGTTGTTCGTAAGTTTGGTAGATGTATCATGTCTTTCTATCCGTCTTCAAATTTTCTGATTGTAACCATGTCTGTATTTTGATTTGTATTCCACGTATATTTTTAAGTCTCCCAAACGAAGTTGGGAGACTTATTGTTTTTGTTGCGTTTCTTATTATTATTTTTCTGCCATCCTTCTTTATTCCGGTCGCAATGAACTTGTCCGAACCAGATCTCAGAGACCATAACACCTAAAGCTTTGAAACTTTGTAGGATGTTAGCCCCATATATCTAGATGTGCAATCAGGAAAACAATTTCCAGGAGGGGTCCATTTAGGGTACATTTTGGGGCTCAAAAAGGGGTCGGGTTATCCAATGTTAATCCTATGGGAAAAGAAATTTTGAATGTTTTGCACCATATTTCTCTCTGAATCTCAAAAACTTTTAATACTAGCTCAATGAAACTTCATAGGAAGATGTGTGTCATGCAAGAAAAAGTTCCATGGTATTGGAAATTTCAAAATAACAACTGTTGACATGGCAACCATACCAAACAATTGAAATTTTCGGAAAATGGTAGTTTTTGTTGATAATAGTATTTTGAAGATAGCATTATGTATTACTTAGATTATAAGGGGAACCCCTGCCCAATTTTTTTGAAAAGGGGATTAAAATTGATTGTAATGGATGGGGAAATTTCAAAATAACTATGGTTGCCATGAAAACTATACAAAAAAACTAAAATTTTCAGAAAATTGTTATTACTGTTCATAATTGCAAATTGTTTTATTTTTATTACAGATATATGTATCCTCAGGTATAAGGGGAACCCCTGCCCAAATTTTATTTTGAAACAAAGTTTGATGGTGGATGTAAAGGATAATGGTACATTTGGTTGCCATGGAAACCAAGCCAGAAACTTAAAATATTGAGAAGTAATAATAATTTGATTTCAGCAATATCTGTAAACTAAATTATATGGGGAACCCCTGCCCAATTTTTTTTCCAGAGAGGGTCCCGTAATGCATTTAAATCCCATATGGGAGTTCGTATTTCGCTTGTGAACACAGTTATCACTTGTATTCTTTTGTATTTCATTGCTGAATTTTGTCAAAATAAAAAAAAATTGTTTTGCAATTTCTTCGGGCACAATTTTATCCACATCCTCTCATAAATTTTTATTTGAATTTTTTGCTTGTTTTCTTCCAAAATTACAGCATTTATATCATTATAAGAGGTAAATAAGTAAATAAATTAATGCCCAACTGTCCCAAATTTCTGAAGAAAAAAAACACAATGAAATGGTATGGAGTAAATATGCACATGAGACAAAGTTCCTATTAATACATGGTAGTACCAAGTAATGGAACAAAACTTTAACGTGGTATTGTCAGAAAGGATTTTGATGATTTTTACTTTGTTATTAGAGCATACAAGAATAAAATAAAAACTGGGGCTCACCGGCCGTATAAGAATCAAATATGTCATGTAAAATCTGCTATTTCGGTTGAAATAATAGGGATGATTAGCGAATTTTCACAAAATTTAAATTTATTTTAGTTAAATCAGATAGAATTTTTAATAATTATGTAAACTATTGTATTTGGGGCCTTCTTGATCTCACTTGAGGGGGTGAATATTGTTCACCTCTAGTTGAAGACCCACAATGTAGACAGGAATAAAAGCCTTGTCCTTGATAAACTGGAGTTCTCTATGTATCGTGTGCGTTTTTGTCACATGTACATTCACTCCATATCCTTTCATTTATCCTATTAGCTAATATATACTGACCTTCAATTTCCATGAAAATACTTTGGGGTCACCAAACTTATATTTTTGAATAATTCGCGAAAAACTGATTTTTTCCTATTATTTCCCCTGAATGGAATAGCAGTTTGCTGAAAAGGTTCAATATTCTGCATAGTTACGCAATAAAACTGCCATATTTCATCAAATTAAAGTATCATAAGACATTGGAAATGGTTTCGGATATATTCCCATAGTGAATTCCTTTTTTGTCACGTGCGCAAGAATAATGCTAATTTCTAAACTCCCATACTACCTTAATTGTTGTACTGTACTTAATCTTGAAGTCAACATTAGGCTTTCAACAATGAGCTTTGTTTAACCTCAAAGTGAATTCAAGACGGTCCCTTGCGTCAGCTTGAGTGGAATGGCTGGATGAGAATCTAAGAATTTTGTTATAATGGCCTCAGTAAGAGTTTGCGTATTTCAGCCATATCAAATGCCTATAATGGAAAAAATATCGGCAAATAGGAATGATATGAGTCGCTGACTTGTAGTGGGGAGACACTGTGACAACCATAGCTGAGAAATCCTTGCCGAAAGATGTCCTGGACGGACGGAAGCACAGACGGACGGACGGACAGGCGGACGGACAGACAGCCTGGCAAGGGTAGAACAGTATACCCCCTGAACTATGGGCGGGTGTATGAAAAGTCAGGGATGAGAGAATATGGTACGAGTTTCGATTACCACTTGAAAAAGGAAGAAATGGGTACTTGCATCAAATTTGTCCTCATTCAAGACCCCAATGATTCAATTCATTTCTCGAGTAAAATAGAAAGGATCTTTAAACTGTATGGAACTTTGATTTAGTAAGCATA
>MJUU01013594.1:71738-106086 GCA_002080025.1 Modiolus philippinarum | reverse complement strand
AGCCATATGGCAGACTGACATGTACTAACCAAGACCAAGCTATATACCAAATATCATTGACCTATGGCTTGTAGTTATTGAGAAACAGACTTAAGCAAAAAAACTTAACCTGGTCACTGGACCGTGAAATTGAGGTCAAGGTCAAAAGCCATATGGCAGACTGACATGTACTAACCAAGACCAAGCTATATAACAAATATCATTGACTTCTAGCTTGTAGTTATTGAGAAATGGACTTTAGCAAAAAAAACTTAACCTGGTCACTGGACCGCGAAATATAGGTCAAGGTCAGATAATTTTGGGTCCGACAGATAGGGTTCGCCGTAAGCTACCTATGGACCAAATATAAAGTTCCTACATCAAAGGCTTCTATATAAAAACTTGAGTTTAAGCCGTCGTCGCCGTCGCCGTCATACTTTGCACGCCTATGTCTCACTTTCCACGACTTTCGTCGCGGGCGAGACAAAAATGAATGAGGACACAGTAAAGAGCTTGACTCAGTAATTAAATGGACACAATAAAGAGCTTGAATCAGTAATTAGCTGCACACAAACTAAGGAAAAATTAAAATTAGTCCTTATAATTCCTTATATATATCGGAAATGGTAAGAGACATCTAAAATTGGTCAGCATACTACTTTAACTATACAAGAAAAGGAATCCAAAGAAAGGAACCCCATTAAAATCCAATAAAAAAAATAAAAGATTTTACATATTTTGAAAATTGCAATTTCAGCCCCTTTGATCCCTTACAGCTAAGAAACGGTAAGAGCTATGCAAAATCTTTTGACATATACTACCAAAACCTTACAACAAGAGGACTTCAAAACAAAAAAAACAAATCAAATGAAATCACATGGAAAAACAAAGATTTCACTTATTTCGAAAATTGCAATTTTGGCCCCTATGACCCCTTGTAGCTCGGAAACAGTAAAAGCTACACCAAATCTGTTGCATACTACTGAAAGCTTATATCAAGAGGAATCCAAAGAAAAAAATCCCATCAAAATCCGAGGAAAAATAAAAATTGTAGGTATTCTGCAAATTTGCAATTTTGTCCCCATTCGGCCCTCATAGCCCGGAAAAGATACAAGTTGTCAAAAATCTGATGGTGCAGCTCTATGTTTATTCTCAAGAGGAATCCATTACAAAAAACTGCATCAAAATCGGACTAAAAATTAAAAAATTGAAATTTTTGAAAATCCCCCCTTTTGGGCCCCATTTATCTCGTGAACAGTACATGCCACGTAAAATCCGTTGACATACTACTGATAGGAAATTTTATTAGGAACACATTGAAAGAAACCCCATCAAAATCCAATAAATAATAAATATTCTACAACCAAATATGTGAAAACACCCAATTTTTCCCTTTTTGGCCCCTTTTTTCAAAACGGGAGGGGCCAAAATAACCAAAACTCACCACAGCCTTCCTGTTGAGCCAAGGAACACTGTTTTAAAATTCCACCACAGCCTTCCTGTTTTGGTGTAGCTTTTACTGTTTCCGAGCTACAAGGGGTCATAGGGGCCAAAATTGCAATTTTTGAAATAAGTGAAATCTTTGTTTTTCCATGTGATTTCATTTGATTTGTTTTTTTTTTTTTGTTTTGAAGTCCTCTTGTTGTAAGGTTTTGGTAGTATATGTCAAAAGATTTTGCATAGCTCTTACCGTTTCTTAGCTGTAAGGGATCAAAGGGGCTGAAATTGCAATTTTCAAAATATGTAAAATCTTTTATTTTTTTTTATTGGATTTTAATGGGGTTCCTTTCTTTGGATTGTTTTAAAATTCCATAAGGATTGGTCAACTGGAACTTAAGTTATTGACCAAAAACAAAAGTATCTACAGACGACAACGATGACGACGACAGCGCCATACCATTATACGACCTCAAATTTTTTGCGGTCATATAAAAAAGGTAGGAGAGTGGGCTACAAAAAAAAACTAGATGTTGTCGGAAACGACAGCTATCCCCGCACTCCCTGTTTGACACAGAAAACAGTTGTTATACACCCTTGGCATATTTTTTTAATCTACCTATTGATAGTCATTGTTGTTACTAAAAGAATTCTTGGATATATGGTTGCTAAGTAGAATTCCAAAAAAATAAGTGGTCTTTGAGACTTTCAGGAAATTTACCAAGTTTGGAATCAATATTTTTGAAATCCAGTTGATGAAAAATGTTTTTCCAAAACTAAATAAACAATTTAAGTATAGTTGCTAGGTAGAATTCCAAAAAATAAGTGGTCTTTGAGACTTTCAGGAAATTTACCAAAATTGGAATCAAATATTTTTGAAAATCCAATTTATGAAAATGTTCGTCCTAAACTGCACAAACCTTTTAAGTATGGTTGCTAGGTAGAATTCCAAAAAATAAGTGGTCTTTGAGACATTCAGGAAATTTAACAAAATTGGAATCAATATTTTTGAAATCCAAATGATAAAAATGTTCATCCTAAACTACACAAACATGTTAAGTATGGTTGCTAGGTAGAATTCCAAAAAATAAGTGGTCTTTGAGACTTTCAGGAAATTTACCAAAATTGGAATCAAATATTTTTGAAATCCAATTGATGAAAGTGTTCGTCCTAAGCTGCACACATATTTTAAGTATGGTTGCTAGGTAGAATTCCAAAAAATAAGTGGTCTTTGAGACTTTCAGGAAATTTACCAAAATTGGAATCGAATATTTTTGAAATCCAATTGATGAAAATGTTCGTCCTAAACTACACAAACATTTTAAGTATGGTTGCTAGGTAGAATTCCAAAAAATAAGTGGTCTTTGAGACTTTCAGGAAATTTACCAAAATTGGAATCAAATATTTTTGAAATCCAATTGATGAAAATGTTCGTCCTTAACTATGCAAAGATTTTAAATACGGTTGCTAGGTAGAATTCCAAAAAATAAGTGGTCTTTGAGACTTTCAGGAAATTTACCAAAATTGGAACCGCCTTTCAGAATCCTAATTTATCAGAATTTTGTTTTTTACCAAACAATTGTCAGAATATAAGGTAATATGCCAAAATTAAAAAAAAAAAATATGTGTTTTTGACATTTTCAGGAAATTTACCAAAGTTGGAACCGGAACCAAAATTCCAAAAGCTTATTGCAAATCTATAAACTATATGCAACAATTCTGCATAAAGATTTGATCCCTAAATCCAAAAATGTAGGAGGAGTTTGCGTCACATGCCACATGTGTCTAATCCACATCTTTGGGTCTTTGTTAAAATTGACATCATGGGGCCTCTTGTTTGCACCAAGACAATATCAAAAATCCGAAAGCTTATTGCGCATCTACAGACTATATGCAACAATTCTATAACAAAATTAAATCCCTAAATCCATAAATGTAGGAGGAGTTTGTGTCACATGCCACATGTGTAAAAATTGACATCATGGGGCCTCTTGTTTGCACCAAGACCAATATCGAAAATCCGAAAGCTTATTGCGCATCTGCTGACAATATGCAACAATTCTACAACAAAATAAAATCCCTAAATCCAAAAATGTAGGAGGAGTTTGAGTCACAAGAAAAGTGTGACGGACGGACGGACGGACGGACGGACGGACGGACAGACGGAGGGTATAACATTATCCCCGAACTTTCTTCGAAAGTGCGGGGATAATGATCAAATTTATTGGATAAAGTGAAGAATATGAACACAATTCTGGTACTACCAGAATTGTACAATTCTGGTAGAGATTGTTACCAGAATTTTCCAGAATTGCAGATTCTGGAAAATTCTGGAAGATTCTGGAATACAAGAATTGTATCCAGTATCAGGATAGAATCCTTTCTCTTCTGGAATTTTCTAGAATTGTGCAATTCTGGACAATTCTAGTATTCCAGAATTGTGTAATTCTGGAAGATTCTGGACAATTTTTGTATACCAGAATTGTGCAATTCTAGAAGATTCTGGACAATTCTGGTATTCCAGAATTGTGCACTTCTTGTAGTCTCTGGACAATTTTCTGGCTCCAGATTTCTGCTAAAAAAAGTCCCTGGCAATCACCTGGGGTAAAATAAATAATGTGAAAAAAACAAGACCATGTGCAACAATTTTTTCGAGCATAGTGTCATTTGGGAAATATAGTCTGGCTGCATAAACTATTGAAGATTTCCTTATTTATACATTTCTGTTGATGGCATTTGATTTGAAACGATGTAACACAATTAAGTGCCTCATCTACATGAGCTACATCAATATGTAAAGAGTTATTTAGGTACATGTGTGCTTAATCAAGCCACACCTAAATCAAATGTCATTGCCATAAATGAAGAATTTTTGCATCCTACCTATAAGTCTCAGTGAGACTGTACCTGAATTGTTCAGAAATTTACAACTCTGGTACTTGTACCAGAATTGCTCAATGTATAATTCTGGCTGAACAAGCATGTTCAGGTTGTACCAGAATTATTCATTATACAATTCTGGATGTACTAGAATTGACCCATTTCGAGTTTCCGGAGTTACCTCCCCTGATTAAAAATAAGTTGCTGTCGAGAGTAACTTTTAACACAGAATATAACTGGAGGGTTTCAGAAAAATGCTATAACTTCGGTTTTGAGAAAGTCTAGGTCAAATCACTTGGGTATGATGTTGATACAACACAAGAGTACAATCCAACATACTTTTCATGACGCTCACCTTTAGAGGTAAGCTATTACAGGTTAATGTTAATTGCATTTGGAGATAAAAGTAAGCAGCATGATAAAAGGTACATAAATGTACACAAAGAACATAAATGCACACAAGGTATTCGACGGACAATCATTCAAAATTTAAAAGCATATACTTTTATAGTTTTTACCAAATGATTTGAAAATTTCGTGTCTTCTGCTTGAAAAGAATGCACAGCCGGTCAAAATCCAGGAAAACAATTACAATATTTCTCAAGAGTGTCACGTTTTTATAAATTTTTTAACATAAGAATAAAAATCCTCTTTTTTTTGTATTGTTTTGTTGTCTTGTTTTAACTTTAATTACATTTTATTGCGAACCATCACAATTTCAAATGTGACCCCCTTGGCAGTTTATCGTAGTTTTCTAGCTTCTGCATGGTATATCCTGCATTTTATATCGTGTCAACCTATGATGTGTATTGGTTTGAGATATGCACGTGGAGATATCGGATTATGTTATGGAAATCGAGTTATGTTTATTACCATTTGATTTTTTTGCCTTTTTTTGAATATTTATTTGGAGTGCTTTTTTGAATACTTTTTTTATTTTGAATGTCTTTCTCAGATATTTCATTTTTGTATATTGGTCCTTCGCTATTCATTTAAGGCATATATGTAACGTTGTTTTAAGTTTTAAAATTACCGGTAAATTATATTAATTTAATGTTTTATTTTTCATTTTTTGTTGTTAATGTTTTGTGTTATTTTTTTTGTTGGAATTTTTCTGTTTGTGTATTTGTCCTCTTCAGTGCATTTTTCTCTAACCGTTTTGTTGTGTATTCCCTTACTGGTTTCATTTATTTTTATTTTCTGGACATTCTAATATATTTATAGTTTGTATAATATTAACCCCTGACTATTTATTAACCACTTTTTGTGGCTTTCCAACAGATGTTTGTTAAGTCACTGTCACATCCTGTTAATTCCAAGTGCAATTAACATCTACCTGTAGCTTACCTGTAAAGGTGAGCGTCATGAAAAGTATGTTGGATTATACCCTGAGGCTGTATCAACATCATATCAAAAAGATTTGACACAGACTTTCTCAAAACCGAAGTCAGTCTGTGCCAAAAAATCTTTCATTCACTAGCCCGAAGGGGCAAGTAAGGTCATGTGTAGTACTAGCCCGAACTCAATTTCACTACCCCTTATAGAAGATTCTTTGTTATTAAGGTACAATTTTCACTAGCCCACCGGGATAGTGACTTCAAATTCTTAATAGCCCGAGACTAATTTTACTAGTCTAGGGCGTAGGGCTAAAGGCACAGACTGCGAAGTTATAGCATTTTTTCTACAACCCTCCTGTTATATTCTATGTTAAAAATAATCCTCGAGAGCCGCTAATTTTTAATCAGGGGAAGTAACTCCGGAAACTCGAAAGTCGTCAATTGTTCAATTTACAATTCTGGTAATTCCAGAATTGCTCATTATACGATTCTGGATGTACCAGAATTGTTCAAATCATAACTCTGGTTTTACCAGAATTGTACAAATTACAATTCTGGTATTACCAGAATTGTTAACTATTACAATTCTGGTAAAACCAGAATTGTATAATCTGCAATTCTGGAATTACTAAAATTGTAATTTTGACATTATTCTGGATAGACCGAATTACCTGTCGTTTACAAACTACTTTAATCATCCTATGTTCATCTTTTACTGATCGATATGACTTTTTATTTTTATTTGTATATTGCTTTGTCACAAAGCAATTTGGAATACCAGAATTGTCTATCGAAATGAAAAATTCTAGAATAAAACCTCTGTCCCAGAATTGTTCAATACTCATACTTTGCTCTGATGTGCTTTTACTACATTGTACACTCTGTAGTGTCCTTATATATAATCTACAACTTCGAGACAGATTTGTTCGTAGAGTCGAAAGTTGTTAGGGAAAGACACGCATTACACAATGTGTCGAAGTTTCCCGCTCTTAGCACTTCTACTTCTACCGACTCGTGATCACAGTCATCAGATTGACTATTCTATCACTTTAGTTGATTGTTGCGCCGCCGCGAGACCGACAGGTGCAAATTATTTACAAGTGCGCGGATAAAAGACACATCAGCAACGGGAACGCGGCTCCTTCTGGTCCCTACCCCCTACAATTTAGTTCACAACCCAGTCAAAACAAGATCCATACAGAGCCCCGGTTCCGTGGCTGATTTACTATTTACACACTGTGTCTGAGGAGAGTCTTTAAAGATTCAAGGCTCTCGGCAGACACAGTACAATCTGGCAAGATGTTCCACTCTCTGATCGTCATTGGGTAGAATGACTCCTTTCTGGCAACTGTTCTGCATGATGGTATTTGCATTGCCATCTGGTTGTTGGTTCGTGATGGTCTTAACATTGGTAATAGTTTATCAGCTGCATCAATATCAACTTTGCTGTGATTGATTTTGTACAGCATTGCCAGTCTGCTTGTTTTCCTACGTTCTTCCAATGTTGCCGGGCCATTCTAACTCATTTAACAGGTCTGGGCGACCCTGGTTTTCCGAGGAAGGGTCGTCCATCTTTGTTTACTCGATTTTCCGAGTATGACGTCACAAGTTTCCTCGCAAAATCAAGGAAATTTACCTATCTCCGATTTTTTACACCTGTAACTTAATTGGTTCGACGGTCACACCTGAAATTTCATAATTAAACTTTTAAAACATTAATACAAATATTTACCGAGCAAAATGAAATTCTACCGTGCAACTTCGGAGATATTGAATCTGAAAGTTGACACATCTGAAAACCCTTTAAAATGACCGGAAGTTAGAGAAAATAGTATTTTATTACGTTTTTAAACTCATTTTATTCACTTTATCAGGTTTGTCTTGACAATAAAATAATAACAAACTAAATCATAGAGATTTGTTCTACCAAATTCGTCTCTGGTTCTACAAATTTGGCAACTGACTATAATGATAATTGAAGAAAAAAAATGATAAAATTACGCTAAAGCAGAAGCTCTGTATTGTATACAAAACTCCTTTTGCTTTAAATGAAGGAAAATTTGTAATTCAAAATTACACAAGAATGTTATCAGTCACTCCTAACAAATTTCTTTATCCTACATGTATTTAACAACAAGTATTATTTATACCACGTTTCTTACGAATTAATATATTTAAACAAACGAGCTGCGCGAGTTTGTTTAAATATATTCATGAGTAAGGACGTGGTATAAATGTTTTGTAACATAAATATTCATGAGTGATTGACAGTTCGATTAATTTAGGAACAAACCCCCATCCAATCAAAATCAAGCACTCTTGCAAGTTTGTTTGTAAGGCACGTGGTATGATAATGCTATTAAACACAGTAGCTGGAGGAAAGCCAGGAAATTCAATAATCGGTCAGATATTTAATTGCACGCAACACTGAAACATTTCTTTTCCGGTCAGTTTGCAGTTTTGTTTAAATTTTGTATGTCAGCGAGGATACAAGTTTAAAAGTTCTCGGCAAAAAATGCACTACAGTAAACACGGAAATGACTTGATGGTAATCATGGAGATTTATGCGACAACGATTACTCAATCGGGTCAATTTCACAAAGGGTGAGCAGAGAATAATTTAATGTGCCACTGTCTCTTTTCGATCTCCCATATCCAATTGTTATATTTTTGACGTTCAAAAGGTGCTCTTCATCATTTAACATGGACTTGCTTTCGACTTTTAAAATAATCGTTTATTTCGGAGGACCCCCCACCCCAGATTCATATGCACAATAGTAAGCAAATATTTTTCTTTATTTCTCAGGCGGCCATGTCCTTCTCGGTCAACTTTTCAACAAGGTTTATAAAAGAGACCCTCCCCCTTTTCATCAAGATGATTCAAGGCATTGTTCGTACGTACAGCATACGGATAAATAAGGATTTAATCGAACATTTACAGGTAGCCGAAGTTTTGGTACATGTATGATAGCTTCCAGACTGTTTTTTTTTCTCTTGGTTACAATATGCCATTGAAAAAATGTGATTAACCACATGATATTTGCGAAATCAGTCTGCTTTTTAAACTGTGTATTGGTAATCAGGATTGGGTCATGAATGTCATTTTTGGGGGGGGGGGGGTAGCCTGACCACAGAAGTTTATTTGGGTTATAGATTATCATGCTCATCCATTGCACGTGCTCTCGTGTTGCTATGATAAATATACAGTATAACAAAGAGATTACAAGGACAAAAGTTTTATTTCGCCAACAAGATCATCAGGAGTCGTAGTTGAACTTTAGTGTAAAATACTCATTTCATTTGCATAATAAATTGAAGGTGGATTTATTTGACAAAAAGGGGAGGAGCTTCAACCATGGTACAATATGAAAATTCTCATATTGTACCATAGCTTAAGCTCCGCCTACTTCCAGTGAAAATGAATGTGAATTAGCACGTGTCGTACCATTTTATGGTACAACCACTGATTTCTCATATTAGACCATAGTTCGAGAACTTTACACTTTTAAAGTTTATTAATGCACGAAAACATCAAAGGAAAAAATGCAATTTATGTTACAAAATTCTTTTAAGACTGACATAAGAAAATCGAAGTGTTCCAAGGTGCAGCCGTTTACTTGTGATCTGAATTGGCTTGTCAATACTTTTTTTAAAAATTTAATTATCAATTTTCAAACAAGAATACTATTGTAGAGAAATTAATGAAATCAGGTTAAATATTGATTAGATGATAATTTATTAAATAAAATCAAATAAGTAAAACGAATTTGAAATATACAAGTTTCAGGTAATTTACTTCTGTAACAATATCTCGTTAGTCTTTTAAGTATTTTCCACATAATTAAACTTGATTACAATTTTGATAAGGAAAAAATAAAAGAAAAATAATTCAACAAACAAAATAAATTCAAAATAATACGAAAAATCGATTCAAAGATAAAACAACCAAGTGACAATTATTCAGAAAACCAAACACACAAATAAAACATAATCAAACTTATGTTTCATATATAATATTATTTATAAAGGTAAATAAACGCTGTAAAATCGAATTTCATTAGTTTTCAAAGAATGCACTTTTTTTGAAAAAGCCCGCCAAAAATACTTTAAAGGATAAGATTTGACCCTTTAGACAGGAGAGTTCCACTAAGGTATTGCATGATGGGATTGTTTCCTTGGGTTTTCGAGTATACTCGGAAAACCAGGGTCGACCAGACCTGTTTAACATATCACTGACGTATCGGATGTGTTGTGATATCTGTTTGTCACATATCTTGCCGCTCTTCTTTGAACCATCTCTAGTCTGTGGATATCGTTTTGTTGGTAGGGATCCCAGACAGTAGAGGCATACTCGAGTGTCGGTCTGACAAGTGACATATATGCCTTTTCCTTGATGCTCTTATTTCCGATGTTGATGTTTCTCTTCAGGAATCCGATGGTTCTGTTGGCCTTTGTACATATATTGATGATATGTTCACCCCACTTTAGATCTGAAGTAATTGTCACGCCAAGGTACTTCGCTGATGAGACTCGTTCCAGGATATGTCCGTGAAGTGTGTAGTCACGTTGGATGATTCTTCTTTTCTTAAAATGTTGCATTTCTCCGGATGGAATTTCATCAGCCACTTTGTTTCCCATTCAGCAAGGTTGTCCAGATCTTGTTGGAGGTTTGCAGCGTCTTCATCATTGGCTACAGTGAGGTAAACGATGGTATCGTCGGCAAATAGACGTACTGTTCCTTTAATTCCAGTAGGCATGTTGTTGATGTAAAGACTTGGGCCGAGTACTGATCCTTGGGGAACTCCGGACTCTACTGGGATGTCTGATGAGGTTTCTCCTTCCACAACTACTGACTGGCTTCTGTTCGTGAGAAAGCTTCTAATCCATGCATTTGTTTTGCCAGTGATCCCGTAGTGGTTGAGTTTGTGGAGGAGAAAGCCGTGGCTGACTTTGTCGAATGCTTTGGAAAAATCCATTATGAGACAGTCAGTTTGTTTTCCTTCATCTAGGTTCTTTGTTATGTCAGCAAAACATCCTGTTATAATACTTGTGGATTCTAGTGCTGTTGATGAGGAATAAATTTCCGAAATGGCCATACAGCTCATTAAAATTATTGCAGTTGGAGTGAACATATGTGTTATGGTCTCATGTTCATTTACTCCATATCCTTTCGTAAAATATTTAATACAGGAGTTTGTCTTTTATTGCAGTGTGGAGTTGGTAAAACAATTCCCCGTGGTAGAGATGTATGCTCTTTATTTTTCTTAGATATGGTGTACTTGTACATGAGATTATATCTCATGTGTACACTTTCTTTAATTACTATTATCTAAATTTATGTAAATTCTAAAACTGAATGACTAACTCCCTCCATCGTAGTTTTGTCCTTAGATATTTGATATTACTGATTATTCGGGTTTCGTTTGGTTTGATCTATTTTTAACATTTTTTGAAATTATGGATTTCCTTTGTTTGGATTCTAGTGCTGCTGATGAGGAATAAATTTCCGAAATGGCCATACAGCTCATTAAGATTATTGCAGTTGGAGTGAACATATGTGTTATGGTTTCATGTTCATTTACTCCATATCCAATCGTAAAATAATTGATCTAAGATCTGAGTTAATCCGCGTGATAACGATAGAGTGCATGATTTGTCTTGGCAAGAATATCATTTCACAAATAAAAACACGTTTTAATACTAAACATCCAGCATCACAATGAGAGAAAAAATGCCAAATAACACCAAAAAATTAAATGGCACAAAAGATTGTCCCTATTTGAGCAGTAGATCTATTTTTCAATATCATTACGTACTTCCTTCAACAGGTTAAATGTGTATGAAATAAAAGGGACAACAGGAAACACCTACAATGGCTGAAAATTATAATTACATGCCACAATCTGCTAGGGAAATAATACACAGGAAAAACACAGACAAACACCTATAGGAACTCGGGATAGCCGGACTTGGTACCGGCACTAGCAAAAGCCAGCGGTAGGGTTATAAAAATGGCGTGAAATTAATTTTTTCCTTTCATCAGAAAGTACCGAACAGGTCAAAATATAATGGAATTCATCGCCAATTTCGTTTGAATCACATAACGTACATTTTCTTTCTTCTCTCTGAATATTTTGCCACCGACCCGTTTCTATAGGAAGTCTATGGTTTGAGAGTCTAAATTTACAAAATAAATATATATTTTTGTCATCCAAAATTTTNCCCCCCCCCTTTTCCAGAAAATATTCAAAGACAAATTATCTCCACTTCAAAATTTC
The DNA here is from genome assembly GCA_002080025.1 of Modiolus philippinarum. Taxonomy (NCBI): domain Eukaryota; kingdom Metazoa; phylum Mollusca; class Bivalvia; order Mytilida; family Modiolidae; genus Modiolus; species Modiolus philippinarum. The sequence goes on along the minus strand of MJUU01013594.1, from coordinate 94,175 downwards.
GAGAAGCATCCATATTATTTCATGCACATCTTCAGGTGGTGTACTACAACTGTGTAACATTTCATAAAAATCTAAGCAACTTTTTAGGAGAACATGCGCTGAAAAGGTTCGCTCCCCCTTTTTTGAGAAAATATTCAAAGACGAATTATCTCCCCTTAAAAATCTTGGACAGCAACCATAATACTTCATGCACATCTTCAGATGGTGTACTACAACTTTACAACATTTCATCAAAATCATGAAGTGGTTAAGGAGAACATGTGCTGACAAGGTACATGGACGGACGGATGGACAGGGTGATTCCTATATACCCCCTCAAATTTTGTTTGCCGGGGTATTATAATAAGGAATGAGTAGAATGCATTTTGGTAGCCACCAAGGCCCATATGTGAATCTATGCAAAAATTTGGAGGACTGGGCATATCTGCATCCATGTTTTCATTTATATTAAATTTTGTTATGTTAATTCTACAGTAGATCTTTCAGTCATGACATTTATATTAGGAAATATTTAATCTACAGGCTAACTTGCTAACTTTATTAAATAAATGATCCTTAATAAGGAGTTGTCTATACTGTATAGGGCTATATATTCGCGGTAAGAAATTTTCGCGGTTTTCCGTGATTGGTTTGTTCGCGGGGTTTTAGTTAATATCATTATGTTCATTCATATTCAAGTTTCTTTAGAATATTCGCGGGTATAAATTTTCGCGCTTATCTTTGTAAACGCGAATAACGCGAAAATTAATACCCCGCGAAATATAACAACCATACAGTATTTGATACCTACTTCAAAATCAATTTCCTCCAGAACACAATTTGGATTTCTTAATATTGCTGCACATATACCATAACACCCTGCACTCTGCATGGGATTCTTACCAAACTGTAAAAATATAAAAATATATATCATATTTATAAATTATCGATTCTGACAAGGTGTACACATTACTACAGACCTATATATGACCCTATTCGAATTACAAGTATACTGACCAGGGACAACTTCTGAAATCAATATGCTCTATCGTTAATCAAATTAATGTATGAAATTGTTATACAAAATATGGAACAAATGGACAAAAAAATGCAGGATCTTGTTTGATTTTGTCTATTTATTTACCGTATAACAGGTAGTTTTTTTCATGAGGTTCTAATTTTCCCTATATTCGCGAGGTTTATGGAAGCGGGAAAATAAAAACTCGCAAAGTTTAAGTCAGTATAAATTTATACATGTTTCTCTTACACAATTTTCCATTCCCAAAAACTGATGACCGCTAAAGTTAAATAACCCTCTTTGGGAAAGGAATCACGAAATTTGTCAACCGCAAAAATTACCCTCTATACAGTATTTTGATCAGTGCGAAACATAATTATCTCCCATACACTTTGTTTTAATTTTATTTGGTGACCATATATATTTCTGTCAGATCCAACCAATAGTTTCACTTCCTTAAGATTTTTTTTGTTAGTTTCATTTTCAATTGAACTTATATTGTTGTGAATTTTGGTACTAGTTTCATTGCTGCAGCTTAAAATTGGTGACAAGTTTACTGCTGACACTAGATAGATCTAGTTCTATTTGTCCCCAATTCAAAATTGTATTTTCATCTGACCTTATTTCAAGTTATAGTTTCATCGATATATGGCTCTGATTTTAATGACTGCTAAAAAAGCTGTAGTTTAAATCCTAGCAAAGTCTGTTGTTTTGTGGGCTTTCAACCAATCTACATACAGTACAAAATCAATTAATGCCATAATAAAATAATTCCTAGATTCTAATCCATTTTTTTCTCAAAATCTAGGAGAGGCAGGTGACAGGTCGAATTTAATTTTTTTTTATCTTTTATCAAATTTTGTGAAAAATGCTGTCATTTAAAATAAAAATTTAGCCAAATTTGCCAAAAAATCAAAATAGATTTTTTGAGGTGGGTGTGGATGAGAATCTAGTTTTTTTTTTTCATTATGGTTTAATCATACCTTTAACACTCTTAATGCGGTATTTTCATTTGCTGCCAGACCCTTCCCTATCAATACTGCTGCCTCTGTAGTCAGTCTGCAATTCCTGCAATACAACAAACACAATATATTGCATAAATTATATTTTTTTGACTATGATGAACAGGTTTATCATTTCTTTCTTAAAGAAAAAGTATGTTGGTTGTTTGTTTGCATGGGGTTCAACAGCACCTTCAGCAGTATTTCAGCTATATCATGGTGATCATATTTACTGGTGCACTTAATCAAGAGTATCCCAAGAGAACCACTGACCTTGAGCAGAAGTGACATACCTTATCATACTGCAAGTGGAGTGCACCCTTTTTTTGTATTCTAAACAGGGGCTCAAACTCACAATGCAGAAGTTATATGTTACAGTGATGGTACAGGTTAACCAACTACCTTAATCACTTCAAGGCTACCCAGGCCTGTATGTTGGTTGTAGATTAATGTGCAAAACTTCCATCCTTACCCCTTCCACCCTTTTATCTTATTGTATCTGAAGAAGTTGTACCATTACTTCTCAACAAGCTCAATGTACATTTTACAAAATTATTTTATTTACTTGACCAGAGATGAATATATATAGCAGTTCAGCTCTTTGTTTCCCTATTCATATTGTATGTGGCTGTTTATGCTCCATAGATCTTTTTGGGAGCATGAGGTATGTTAAAGTGCCAGATAACTAAGATTTGCAGCTGTTAACATTACCGCCAGATAACTAAGATTTGTGGCTGTTCACATTACTGCCAGATAATTAAGATTTGTGGCTGTTCACATTACTGCCAGATAACTAAGATTTGTGGTTGTTAACATTACTGCCAGATAACCAAGATTTGTGGCTGTTCACAGTACTGCCAGATAACTAAGGCCATGTAAAATTAATTATCTGGTTCTCAGATACTGACTTTCAAAAAAAATGGTGAGGGAGGGAGGGTATCTAATTTTTGTATTTATTTTGTTTGCATACTTGTCCATTCTTGGGCTTAACCATGCTCAATCGTTCACTTTTCGGCTTTGTAAATAAAAACCAAAATATGATAAAGTATATTGAAGTAAGAGAGAACCAAATCATAAGTCCAAAAATAATACTCAAAAGACAATGAAAAACACAAAAAACAAAGACATCACACAATGACAGTATATGTATAGTCCCTGCATCACATAATTGCCGCACAAAAAAGAAACATGCATTTTGATCATACTATCAATGGAGTATATGCATCATGAATCTTGGAGTCAAAGCAAACTACAATCATCAGACCAACAGACATAAAACAGGTAAAGAAAAGGCAGATCCAATATACCTCATCAGCATATGTCACCTTCAAGAACAACCTGAACAAATTGAATAAGGAAGAACCCCATGATTGATGAACCTTTACGAGATCCAATAGGAACATGTAAATAACGTGTATTATTACATACTTGGCAGAAATAAAAGCGTTTTTGCATGATCAATATGACCGGAAGTAAACTGTCCATATTTTCACACCCAAGGAAAATAATAGGTTATTTAATGCTCCTCGTGCATCTCAGACAAAATAAACGACTTCCGGTCCATATTGGCCTGGGCAAATAAACGACTTCCTGTCCATATAGGCCTGGCATTTCTAAACGTCGGAAGTATGTAATAAAAAGTTTAATACATGTGCATTTCCATATTGACCTGATTATCATCCCTCGACCCATATTGTCCCTCGGCTTCGTCTCTGGCCAATATGGGTGTCTCGGGATGATAACCAGGCTAATATGGAAATGCCCATGTATTAATCTGTATTTATTAATTATTTACTTGGTGACTGCAGTACAAGTGGAAGGTTTACAGATACACAGACCAATAAGATTGAGGCAAATCTATCAAGGAAGTTATAACAATAAATTCTTCCAGTGAGCAAAACGATAGTTGGATCCCGTTCCAGTGACCAATTTTTTCTTTGGAGTTCAGTACCAGAACTAGAGAGACACTGCTCAGACTGGCGTTAAAAAAACACAACATTCTTGTGTAGATGTTCTCGTGCATTAAAGGATCTCTGCTTCATGGTATTTCAGGCAGACTCTCCATAATCCCATGAAAGCACTTCGTTGCATAATTTCTTTAACGGTTGTTTCGTCCGCCACATTCACAATAAAAGATCGGTTAATGCACGAAAACCTGTCAAAAAGCGTAAGCGAGATCAACTTTCGTTTTGTTGTTACAAAACCATTCAGAATATAAATTTCCTGCAAGAAAACGAAAAAACAAGAGACCTCAGAATGAAATTGGAGTTGTCTCTCTTTGATCAATTTAAGTGAAAGAGCGGGAAAAATTGAACGCCGATTTTGTTACCGTTGTATTTATTTTTTGGGGGAAATAAATACGAGCCAGCGGCCAGGTTTTTGCCCATGTGGCGGTATCTGAGAACCAGATAATTAATTTTACATGGCTTAAGATTTGCAGCTGTTAACATTACTGCCAGATAATTAAGATTTGTGGCTTTTCACATTACTGCCAGATAACTAAGTTTTGTGGCTGTTCACATCACTGCCAGATAACTGAGATTTGCAGCTGTTAACATTACTTCCAGATAACTAAGATTTGCAGATGTTGACATTACTGCCAGATAACTAAGATTTGTGGCTGTTCACATTACTGCCAGATAACTAAGATTTGCAGGTGTTAACATTACTGCCAGATAACTAAGATTTCCAGATGTTAACATTACTGCCAGATAACTAAGAATTGTGGCTGTTCACATTACTATTACATAACTAAGATTTGCAGCTGTTCACATTACTACCAGATAACTAAGATTTGTGGCTGTTAACATTACTGTCAGATAACTAAAATTTGTGGCTGTTCAAATTACTACCAGATAACTAAGATTTGCAGTTGTTCACATTACTGCCGGATAACTAAGATTTGTGACTGTTCACATTACTGCCAGATAACTAAGATTTGCAGCTGTTAAAATTACTGCCATATAACTAAGATTTGTGACTGTTCACATTACTGCCAGATAACTACGATTTTAGGCTGTTCTCATTACTGCCAGATAACTAAGATTTGCAGCTGTTAACATTACTGTCAGATAACTAAGATTTGTGGCTGTACACCATATTACCAGAAAACTAAGATTTGCAGCTGTTAACATTACTGCCAGATAACTAAGATTTGTGGCTGTTCATATTACTGCCAGATATCTCAGATTTTTGGTTGTTCACATTACTGCCAGATAACTAAGATTTGTGGCTGTACACATTACTGCCAGATGGCTAAGATTTGTGGCTGTTCACATTACTGCCAGACAACTGAAATTTAAACTAACAGATAACTAAGATCAATTGCTGTTCATAAAATGAACTTCATACAACTGTGAATTAACTAAGATACTTAAATCGGTATTTTTGTACAACTTACATTATATTTAATTCTTCCAGAACTTGATTATGTTTTATGGCATCACATAAAGCTATAGCACCTTCCACACCAAAACCATTCCATGATAAATTTATCTTTTTCATAAAATCATTGTTCTGAAAAGAAAAAAAATATCTTTTAAAAAAATCAAATATTCATAATTCTTTTCTGGAGAGAAGTAAAATTCAAAACACAAGTTCTACTGTCACAGGGCTTAAAAATTGAAAATACACCAATGAAAAAAAAACTTTGGAAAAGACCCTCTACAATTACTGCATTCCTACGATTTTGAGTGGAAAAAAGAAACAGTTCCCACAAAAATGACGTCGTGAAATGTCACATATATTATGATGTTGCATTTTACCCACTCAAAAGCATATGACTGCATGTGCAAAAATCAGGACCACAGTTAGCGTGAAATGTCTACAGGACGATACCATATTTCTACAGTCAAAAGGCTAAAATATTGAATATATGAAGGAAAAAAAACTTCGGAAAAGGAGAAAACTTAAAAATTATTTTGGAAGTAGAAAAAAACACATCCTTTTAGAAAATGATTTCAACCAATCAACCGTGAAACATATTCGTCAAAACGATATATTCCTCACTAACTATGTGACGGTTGCTGTTAATTGGGGCAGGACATACTTAAAATTACAGGGCAACAGATGTCAATCCTGGATGTATGGGAGATCACGGTGTAAGTGCCTTGGTTTTTTTCCTGTGTTTTGTAGCTGTATATTAGGCCATACAAAATTCATTAATTGGTTCTCGGGCCATTTTGCCTTGAAACAGATGAGGGAGGGAGGTGATTTTTTTTATCTTTTTATTTGCCAAAAAATAGATGAGGCAGCTTTTTACATTGTAAAAAACGCCAAAAATGTAGTGAGGGAGGTGATTTTTTATTTTTGTTTTATTGAAATGGCAAAAAGTAGGGTCAATGAGGGGGCTTTTTTCAAGCCTCCAAATAGATGAGGGAGGGCCTGAGAACAAATAAATTTTTTTTTCATGGCCTTATCATTGTTTTTCTGTATTCTCATTTTCCCCATGTCTCTGGATTTTGATTTTTGTAATTACCCCATCCTTGTTTCCTTCAGTATTCCATTTTCCAGGGTTTTAATCATACCTTGATTCCTTGAGCTATTGCCATTGCCCCTTTTCTTCGTATTGCGTTCCAACTGATATCCAGTTCTTTAAGTGTAGTATTTTCAGATATTGCAGGACCTAGTAACAATCCAGCCATCTCACCTAGCCGATTGTGACTTAGATTTAAATATTCTAATCTTGTTGTTTTCTAAAAAAGAAAGGAAAAGGATCGTAGAATAAAAATCTGATGAAATTCATGCAAAGTAAAATAAATATTTTATTCACTTATTCTATATGAAAAAGAAAGAAAATGGGGTAAATGTCAAGGAGTCAACATCCAATCTCCAGGTTAAAACGACCCAAAACAAAGCACCTAAGGGTCACCATACAGTCTTCAACACAGTGAGGAAATTCACACCATACACTCTACATACCTTTTTATCAAAGATGTTTTTTTTTCTCAATAAAATTATCATGTATTAAATGGATATAGGACAAGTAACACACATTTCTTCCTCTTAATTTTAAATAGAATATTGACTGTTTTAGCAAAAAAAAAAATCAAATTTAAACACATCATCAATGCTTAAATCTTTATCATAGAAATAACACTGTACTCTTGACATGTGGTCCATGAATTATGATTTTAAGAATAGAAGTCATTCGTTGATGTAAAAAAAATGGGGTCTGATGACGATTGATTTTTTATATTGATTTATGGGATGCAAGACAAAAATATCTGGGACATCCTGAGATAAGATTTCTAGCATCTCAGACTCAGCAAACTTGGACAGAGTACCAAAATCTAACCCCTGGGAATCAGATTTTTCTATGTGGCACCATAATGGGTGAAAGACTTAAATAAATAGTTTCACAAGTGAGAAAAAAATTAATTACTTTTCCATAACTTGAATTTTGGAACTCCATGAGATTTCAAGGCTTTTTATTATTCTTTCATTACTTTTCAAGGATTTCACGCCCTGTGTGAATCAGGTCAGAAACAAATACGAATTGCAAGGAAGCTTTGAAACCACTAGTGAACATATCCCATATCTATTTAATTTTTTTAATAAAATATATTTTTATGACCGAATATAATCAACCTGTAAACTCCATATCTTCTTTTATTTAAGCAGCCACATGATTTTAAAGGTCACCTTTTATAGTTCCCTTCGTAGTATATTTCAAATAAATAAAACCTCATTTAAAAGGCCACCTTTCTTAAATGGCCAGTTTGATTCCTTCCCAAAGGTGACCTCTTAAATCAAGTTTCACTGTATGTCAAAATATGACCCATATTAACTATCAATAAGTATTATAAAGTAAACCAACTTTCATTCACAAGGGATTTATTTTCACTAAATTTGCAAGGCAAATAAATTATCACAAAAAATCAATTGTTGCGAATTGTCTTTACAAAGTACTTACTTAAATAACCTATTGGGAAAGTAAATTGCAACTAAATTAATCCAAGGTAAAAACTGGTGGATTTGAGTGGCCCTGAAAATTTTTAGTTGATAGTTCTGGGTCTGAAAAAAAAATCATTTTGGGTCGTTTTAACCTGGAGATGAGATGTTGTCTCCTTGACATTTACCCCATTTCCTTTCTTTTTCATATTTTTAATTCTGTTTTCCTTCCTTTATGATTCATCTACACATGTGTTTTACCAATTATGTAAATGTGAATTTTTTTGCTCTCAAACTTGTATCATTACAGTTACTTACTGTTAATGCATCAGCAAGAAATATTGCAGCTTTGTCATCAAACTGGTTCCCTGTTAAAAAAATATGTACATGTAGTATTATATGTCCTGTGAAAATAAGGGTCTCGGTAGTTTGTATCATATAACAGGTATAACCTAAAATTGCAAAATCTTGATTAAAACTCTCTATTCTGAGGATGACAAAAGAGTGTGTGACATAAAATTAATGGCAGAAGAGCCTTAAACATTGACATGACTTGCTGTAGAACTTACTACATGTATGATTGATGTAATCTCCCATTTTTTTTAAAGCAAAACTGTAACATAAAAGATATTGTTCTATTTCTGTTCTCTATTGGTGGAGGAGGGTCCAAAACAAATGACATTTCTCCCTCCCAAGGTATAATCAAATGGAACAGCCTTAACACAAATCTCCAGATTTGAGAGAAAGTGCATCTTAGTTTTTTCTGTTTTTGCTGATATTCCCTTGTTGTGCTAGTTTTCTTCTACGTTAAATTTGTTCATTTCCTGTTAAGATGAATGTTTTGTGGTCATTTGAAATGGCTCAGATTCCAATTTTGTGAATTGACAAGCCTGATTTTGAAGTCTGATGTACCAATGAGGTCTAATTTTTTACATCAAGGGAACATGTTTTACGATATGCAGCATGTCCACTACTTTTTGCTGCTGGAGGTACATGTACCCTTTGAACCTAAATTTCAGGGTACAGGGTATGTTTAGAGGGCAAATACTGTAATTGTACTTTTTTTCGCAGGCATTCATTTTCGTGGATTCCCGTCTGCATACAACTTAGCGGGTATTTAATTTTGTGGTATCGTCATTCAACTTATGCTTTTAATTATTAATTACGCATATTTATACATATTCGCGTGTATTTGTTTTTGCAGAAAAGTGTTGACTCCAAAATTCTTGAGAAATAAGTACAATTACAGTACGCATATCGCATATCAATACATTACTTCAATATTTAGAAGTGCTTCAGCGATTTGGCACAGTTATCATAAGCAACCAATCAAATTGCACAATACACACTGAATTCTTTTTTACTCCCACTTTTGATGTCAACAATACTTTTGACTGCATATAACAAGGATATTCCATGACCAGTATATTGTCTACGTTTGTCTTTTGTCTTATACATGTTTTTCTTGTGTAGTTCCCTTGCAAATTGTTGCATATAATTATAATTTTCTGCCATTGTAGGTGTTTCCTGTTATCCAATTTTTAATATTCAAATGTACATGAATAACTGTACATATTGATTTGTGAAATTGTATGAGTATATGAAATATGTACTGCAGTACATGAAGGGATACTGATATGAAGAGAGATTTCAGGTATATGTCAATGAGAAAATTTGTTTAAGATAAAGCTTAAACATGGAATGTTTAGCTTATAATTTTACAAAACAGACAACATGAGATGTGCATGAGTTTTACTGACTCACCTGACAGTGTGAAATGTGCATGAGTTATAATTTACTGACTCACCTGACAGTGTGAGATGTGTAAGTGTTGAATTCAACTTCATCACTTCCCCCAACTGTTCTGCACAACCAAAACCAAGTCTGTTGTCACGTAACATCTAAGAAATATAATAAAATCAAATTAAACACATTTTTTTTATTTTGACACAATTTTTTTATGCATTGGTTAGACACAATTTTAGCATTGTGTTTAACCACTCTATCTGAATAACCTGTGATTTTTTGGATGAATTTCCAATAAATCTTATACACATTTACCCAGGATAATAGCTTTTTTAATAATTAAAGAACCTTAGTGAGCAAGTTCACATGCCCCACGCCCCCACATATCAGAAAATCCTGCATTACTGAACTCCAAAAGTATCCTATATGCAATATTATACATAACAAGAGGCCCTCAAGAGCATGTATTGCTCTCCTGGGCCATGGCTGACACAATAAGTCAAAATAATCCAAACATTTAAGGGTATCAATTTCAAGTTTGTTGATAAGACATTGATATATATGATCCAAAATTAAACATGATCCCCATTGGCAGATACAGGGTTCATACACCTTTTTGTTCCAATTTTCCATGACTTTTCCATGACTTTTCAAGGATTTTTCTTAAAATTCCATACCCAAAATTACAGACATATTGCAATCTCATGCTGTGTTCCGATCATATTATCTGGTTCCTTTTTTGAATAAAATCAATAGGCGAAAAGCTGTTGATAAAAAGGAAACCAGGATGATTACTTCCCCTTTAATGACGTTTAATTACTGCCTTTTAATATTGACCTCGAGGACAAGATTGTTAGACACCTAGCCCACAAGTTTCCTACGACAATAAAAATATTTTTTACATTTTGATTAATTTCCAGAACCTTTCAAGGACTTTTGGCAAAAATACTGGATTCCATGACTTTTCAAGGCCTTCAATTTTCAAATTGAAATTCCATGACTTTTCAAGGATTCAAGGACCTGTACGAACCCTGCAGCTATTTTTGATGGGGTGTAGGCCGACTGTCACCTTCTTGAAGAAGACCATCTAAGCATCATTGTGCCTCACTTTGGTTCCAATTGGCCTATAGTATTTTCAGAGGAGATCTTTGAATGATTTCCTATGGGGTCCAAGGTTAAACAATGTTCACCACTGACTGCCATCTTGGCTGCTATGTGGACATGCAGGACATGTTTTATGAACATGATGAAGGGGACCAAGTAAGGACCATTGTGATCAAGTATGATTCCAATTGGCCATGTACTTTTAGAGGAGAAGATCTTTGAATATGTTTCCCTAAAGGGTCCACTGTTAAAACCATGTTCCCCAATGGCATCCATCTTAGATATGATGTGGACTTGCAAAACACATTTTTTAAAAGGGGCCACCATTGTGACTAAGCTTGGTTCCAATTGGCCCATTATTTTCAAAGGAGATTTTTGCAATATTGTCCAATTTTCAACAAAGTCCCCCACTGGTGGCCATCTTGGATGACGTGAGGTCTTGCCGGATACAATGCCGCAATAGTTTCAGAGAAGAAGATCTTTGAATTCTTTCCCATAGGGTTCAATGTTAAAAGCTGTTCCCGCTGGCGGATCTCTTGCATATGATACAGACATGCCAGACTTCTTTTTTAAAAGGGGCCACCTATAATGGCCATTCTGACCAAGTTTGGTTCCAATTGGCCCGGTAGTTTCAGAGATCTTGGAATATAGGGTCCATTTTTCGACAAAGATCCAACTGGCAGCCATCTTGGATGGCTTGTTGACTTGACGGACACATTTTTTAAAGGGAACCACCTAAGGACTATTGTCACCAATGGTGAATAAAAGGATATGGAGTAAATGCACATGAGACAAAGTCTCTACAAATACATGGTAAAAAACAAGCAAAGGAACAATGCTTTTATTGTTGTTCTTCATCTTGAAGTCACCATGAGGCCTTCAACAATGAGCTTTGCTCATACCTCATAGTAAGTTCAAGACGGCCCCTAGCACCGGTTTAAGCGGAATTCTTTGCTAATTGTCGAGCAATGCTACATCCATGTCTTTCTTGGTCATAGGTGCGGGATTGTCAACAAACATCAATTAAACTGGCAAAGTGCTCTTACAATCACTGTCATCCTTTGCCCGACAAAAGCACTAGTGTCTTAAGCTAGTGGACAACTACAACATATAGACAAACACAGGGCACTCATCAAGTCGAATGTAAGAAAACTTGGCATTATAAAATAGTGAGATGTGGACACTTAAAACAGGTGGTCTGGATTACATTTCGAAAATTACAAAAATAATTGCCAAAATTTGAAAGTATCAATAGTATATTCATATAAGAAATTCTCTCACGCACAAGTAGACCATAACTGAAAAATATAGAGAGCATACATCTCTCGCACGGGGAATTTTTTTACGGACTCCACACTGCAGGAGAGACAAACTCCAGTCGTAAATGGTGAATAAAAGGATATGGAGTAAATGCATATGAGACAACGTCTCTACAAATACTTGGTAAAAAACAAGCAAAGGAACAATGCTTTTATTGTTGTTCTTCATCTTGAAGTCACCATGAGGCCTTCAACAATGAGCTTTGCTCATACCTCATAGTAAGTTCAAGACGGCCCCTAGCACCGGTTTAAGCGGAATTCTTTGCTAATTGTCGAGCAACGCTACATCCATGTCTTTCTTGTTCATGGGTGCGGGATTGTCAACAAACATCAATTAAACTGGCAAAGTGCTCTTACAATCACTGTCATCCTTTGCCCGACAAAAGCACTAGTGTCTCAAGCTAGTGGACAACTACAACATATAGACAAACACAGGGCACTCATCAAGTCGAATGTAAGAAAACTTGGCGTTATAAAATAGTGAGATGTGGGCACTTAAATCAAGTGGTCTGGATTACATTTCAAAAATTACAAAAATAATTGCCAAAATTTGAAAGTATCAATAGTATATCCATATGAGAAATTTTCTCACACACAAGTACACCATAACTGAAAAATATAGAGAGCATACATCTCTCGCACGGGGAATCGTTTTACGGACTCCACACTGCAGGAGAGACAAACTCCAGTCGTAAATGGTGAATAAGAGGATATGGAGTAAATGCACATGAGACAAAGTCTCTACAAATACCAAGTTTGTTTCCAATGGAATGCGCCTTCCATATTTTGTCCCATCTGGTGTCGCCACTGCACTATCAGGTTTTGTTCTGTGACGAAGTGATTCCGGGAAAATTCAAGCACAAGGAACAATTTTTGAACATGCGTGAAATACCAGTTTTCCCGCGAACTACCTGAAAGTGCAGCAGCGACACCATTGGGGAAAAGCAGGAAGGTGAATTCCATTGGCCCAGTGGTTTCAGAGAAGAAGATGTTTGAATGAAAAGTGTATGACTGACAGTCCCAAGACAAAGTGATGGCTAAAGCTCACCATGGCATAGCAGGGTTAGTTATAGAGTCCATGCAGGCTGTGAAGACAAGATACTACTACTATAGTATCTACAAGAGACATTTGACATCATAGGCAAACAATTCCCACTGAGGGACACAATATACATTTATTTACAAAAATTATTACAATGTGAAATAAGTAAAGATTATCAAAGTATTTTAGCAAAAAAATTATAAAAATTTGTACAAAAACACTTGCTTTGCTCTTGATTATGTAACAAATAACTGTTTTTAATAAAGTGATAGAAGGGAATTTCTCTAAACTCAAGAGAAAAGTAAACCAAAGAAGATATGAAAACAGAATTTAAAGGGAAATAACCCAAGACAAGAAGATACTTGTAAAATAGTCAAAGTCCAATAACTCCCATAAAAATAATCCGATCAATAAGGCAATATAGTATGCACATCTACACATCATGACCAACAATCCTATCAAATATGAAAGCAATCCATTAAGCAGTTTCAGAGGAGTTGCAGTGACAAGATGATACTTGCTGTTTTAGCTGAAAATAGTCTAAGTCCAATTACTCCCATAAAAATAATCCGATCAATAATGCAGTACAGTATGCACATCTACACATCATGTCCAACAATCCTATTAAATATGAAAGCAATCCATTGAGCAGTTTCAGAGGAGCTGCAGTGAAAAGATGATACTTTGGTATTTTAACTGAAAATAGTCTAAGTCCCATAACTCCCATAAAAATAATCCGGTCAATATGGCAGTAAAGTATGCACATCTACACATCATGACCAACAATCTTACCAAATATGAAAGCAATCCATTCAGTGGTTTCAGAGGAGTTGCAGTGACAAGATGATACTTTGGTATTTTAACTGAAAATAGTCTAAGTCCCATAACTCCCACAAAAATTATCCAATCAATATGGTGGTATAGTATGCACATCTACACATCATGACCAACAATCCTACCAAATATGAAAGCAATCCATCAAGCGGTTACAGAGGAGTTGCAGTGACAAGAACAGGACTGACGGACGGAATGAGGGACAGACAGACAGACGGACGGACGGACAGGTCAAAAACATTATACCCTCCGCAACTTCGTTGCGTGGGGTATAATAAATTTTATACACATTCACCTAGGATATAACTGTTTTAAGTTTTAAGAAACATACATAGATGAGAACATTTTTGTTATGTCAAGTGAATGTATTGCCTTTGGACACTAAATTCAAATGTGAAAATACCAAAAATTCATTTATGCATCATGTATGTTTCCAAGAAAGAGTAAGGAAATCAAAGGAACAATTTATACAACCATGCAGAACTTCAAACCTAGACATATCGAACACTGCTCTAGCTCAAACTGTTTCTGCGGTCCCTAATGGGTGTTCAATTTATTGAAGTTTGACTGTATGGGGCAGCTTGTAGCATCATATTGATCTTTTTTTAAAAGATGATCAAATACTATTGTTATTACCATCAGTCGAGTAAAACATAGAAGTTTTTTCACAACTACATTGTGTTAAATACAACATATCTAAACTCGACACATGTACGGTTTCAAATTTAAAATGTAAAATCTCTTTCTATAGGGATATTAAGGTAATGCTTGACATAAACAGGGCATTCTTTTCAGTAACAATATTTCTAACCACAAACTTAGGGAAAATGGCCATCCATAAGACACATTTGTCTATATAATAAAAGAATCATAAAGGACAATTCCAGATCGTAAAAAGCAGAAATCTGCTAAAAACAGAACAGAACCATCTTGGTCTTTTTATTTGCTAAGTTTTCTTTTCTGTGTCATGCTCATATTATGTCTTTGTTTCTTTGCTTTTCAGATTTTGCCATTGTGCTTGGATGGTTCGGTTTTTCATTACTTTACTTGAAATACATGCGTACTTTAAGCATGATGTCAGCAACCGTGGCTGCCTTTTCCATGCTTTCGCAATGGAAAAATTATAAGATGGCAAACAAATATGGGACTTTTGAGATAGGAACTTTCTTGTAATTGAAGGCAGAAACAATCGCCTTGAATACCAGTAAGAAGGAATGGAATATTGGATTTCTAAACCTAATGAAATAATACATATACCACATGAAAAGCAAACTATTTCTGAAATTGAAGTGCATTTATAATTTTTCCTGTATGACATTTCTTCAACTAAATATTTAATTGACGGAAAAAAATTTACCTGAAGCGCTACAAATCATTAAATATAAATCACCCTTAGCTCAATAGTGTTCATTAATTAGTGATTCCCTCTCAATGTATTGATGTTTTGATTTTTGACGCATGAAAATAGAGCCGTTTCCGGAGTGAACACAATTCAAAAGTCCCGTATTTGACGTCATAATCCAATTTGAACCAGTCAATGAGAAGAACCTCTTAGAGAGTAGGAAGGTATTTTTCCGGAAACATAAAACAAAAAAGAAATCAAAGAAACTGATAATAAAGAACTCATTAGATTACAAAGAGTTATAAAAAGATTACTAACAAATAGGTGAACAACCCTAAAAGTTAAATAAATGACATACTAATCTTATGTACCTGTTCATAATTCAGCCATTTTGTATACTTACCAATTCTGTAATGTATATATTTTCTTTCAGCATATTACACACAATAAGGCCTCCCTGGTCCCCTAACCAGTTGTCACTTATGTCAAGTTTCAATACACAGGTATTGGACTGGAAAATTGGAATAAACATTAGGGTGATAACATGCTTTATTTTACTTTATGCAAATTTCTTACGTTATCCGTTTATTTCATTGGATAATTGGCATTTGTTAATTTTCACTAACGTTTCATTAGCCACGCCCATCCTTAGCAACATGTGTTTATCATTAGCAACGGGTGTTAATGTAAAAATTAACACCTGCTCCGAACGATGACATCATCGAGATATACAGATTCTCATGTTCTTGTCACTTTTGTTGTTGACAACAATAATTAAAGCTGATTTAGTTGTTTATGTGTTTTTGATGTTACCTATTATCATTTTCAGACAAAATGTACATTTAGCATATAAGGAACAGAACCAATCCTAATCCAACATGCAAAGCTGTCTTTTTTTTTAATGAGCTAGGTGAGGTTTATCAGAACTTGTCTTATGCAATTGAGTAGAACTTCAACAAATATAATATCAGAAAACTAGAGTTTAAATGGCGTTAAACTAAGTTTTTTTTCAAAAATCCTTTTTTTTTTGTCATTTGCCATTGCATGCAGAGAAGACTCTGACTGAACTAATGGAAGTCACAGGTAAACCCTTCTGCTTTTGAACAGGGGTATAAGCTTAGTATCAGATGAGACATGATGCCAAAAGACTCAGTATCATACAAAACTCTGTCCTAATTATATACAAGCTTTTCATTTAGATCATGTTGTATTTTTTTGTGTTTGCTAAAAAAAACAGTTTTTAAGCAATCTTTGAGTTTATGGTCTTCCAAATGTTTATATTCTTTCTGAAGAAATGGCCATATACAGAAATTAAATTAACAGTAAGTTAAGTGTTTTGTTTTTATGATCTTGCAGATATCGGAAAATTTTCTTACAGCTAAAGACTTTGCTATACACTTCATTCCTTCCTCTCCAAGTCCATGATGGCTCATCGTCAGTTCAGGTTTGTCCATATGACGAAGGAAGTATGAAGCCGGTACTATCCCAGCCTTCTTACAATCATCTATATAGTCTGTTTTCCTGTCGTACACACTTGTGGCTTCTGAAAATAAAAAATGAAAAATTACATTCAAATTTCAAGGTAGCAGTAAGGTTATACATGCAGGGGATCAACTATCCAGATAGTTTAAACATATTTCATCTGTATATATAGCAAGAGTTTTTTTTCATCTGAACCTTAAGGCCCTATCAAGTTAATTTGTAGATTCTCATCCACCTGTAACAAAAAATCTAGGGTGGGTGGGAGGGTTTTATTTTATATTCTTTACTGATTTTCACTAAAATTGATAGGAATTTAAAGAAAATTTCTGAATAATTGGAAAAAAAATGAGCTTAGAAAAAATGGGGCGGATGGGGATGAGAATCTATTAATTAATTTGATGTGGCCTAAACCATTAATACCATACAGCAGTTAATTTTTGCTGTAACTGAAGTGTGAAAATAACAAATTGTCAAATTATAATATGTTTAAATATCTCTATACATAGGACTTACAGAAAATAAAATGTTGAAGATTGACATCTTTTGTAAAACAAAACAAGTGTTTACTTCAAATACCAGTTATTTGTGACTTCAAAGTACAAATGGAAATGTGAAATTGAATTGCATAGAACATGTAAAAAGAAATTGTGAATTTCATAAAATTTACCATAAAAACAATAATCAATCTATAGGAAAATAAGTAGATAAATACAAATTTAGCAACAACTGATAAACTAATTGTTTGTGAAGATTGAATAATTCAAGCAATTTATGAAAAAATTCTGAATGTTCACACATAATTTTTACAACACTCTACATTCTACAAAACTTCAAGAGGCAAACTTGTAAAAGAGCATTCATGGATGACGGTTCCAGATGATTTTATATTAAATTTGGTCTTTAAAAATTTTTTTGAACAAAATTGTATCATATTCTCACAAGGGCTGTGTTAATTATAGGATAACTATGTTGTATTTTAGGATCTCAGGGGGTTAATTGTAGAATTTACTGATGCAAATTGAGTTTCCTGATGACATGTCAGTGGAGCAAGAAGATTAATAGTTTCTTATACATGACCATATAAAAGATAAGGGTGATCTTCCATGAGTGTGAGAAATTCCGTCTTTTCCCAAGTGTAACGAGGGAAAAAGAAGAAGAATTTCTCACACAAGTGGAAGATATCCCTATCTTTAATTTAAGTCGAGTGTAAGAAGCTATTTCTTCCGTAAAATACAAGGAACAAACCGAAGGAAAGTAATGCTTGCCATTTCTTTTGGATTTTCCAACTGTGACATCAAATTATTCCAGGACTTTGCTATGGTAACAATTATGACGTTGAACAAATCAGAACATTGGATTGGATGTTTACCTGTGTAAGACAGCTTCACGCGACCCTGTCTTCTAAAGATATTTGCAACAGTAAAATATATGACTTCCTCCTCTGATATCTTAAAATTGACTCCATTCTAAATCAAAGTTATTAAAATTAACTGGTATATTCAGTTTGTGTCTGCATCATTATGTCGTTATTGATTCTGAAGGTAAAACATGTATTTACATCCAATCATAATCAGTGTTACAAAAAAAACTGCACTAAAATTTTAATAAACTGTTCATTAAGGGGAGAAAATTCATGTACATGTTTTTTGTATTCCTTTCTTTAGTAGCTACATTTCTGTAAACAACACCAAAACATGATGTGTATCCATGCATGTCAAATAAAGGTGTTACTATCTGCTCCAAACCCTTTTACCACTGTATGGGCAGTGTCATTAATGCCTCCATACCTCAGGCCTGCCAACATTTGAAAATTGCCATGGGGGTTTTGCTGCATGTCAAATAAGGAAACTCCTTATAATTTGGCTATAGGGGGTCTTCTGGTATACTTTTGTTGTTTATAGTGTTCTTATATGTTTCTTCATTACATTCAACTCTTCCTTAGTTCTTAATGTATTCAAGTGTCCTTTTGTTTGAAATTTCAACTTTCGACTTTTGAAGCCTCCATGGGTTTTCCCTAAAAAAATTCCAAAAAGCAGGAAGGTTGGCAGGCCTGCTACCTCTACCCCCCCCCCCCCCCCCCCCACACACACACACACACACAAATCAATGCTCCAGTCTGTTTGCCCTGTTTTCCTTTTTTATGAAGCTAAATCAGTCCGATATCCAGTGGTATTTCAACAAAAGAATGCGAGCTTTCATTTAGAAAAGATAAAAAAGTCGATTGCATTGTTAAGTCTGTTGTTAGGTCCTTTAAAAGTTACTTATAATGTGAAATATTCTACTTTTTCATGTGCATGTGATAGACTTCTATACATACAAATGAAAAAAAGTTTTTGATTGAAGGTACTTTGCATATTTTAGAATACATACAATTTTGTCAGGGTACATGCATTTTAACACCCGATAGCAATTGATTTTGACCAGTCTGTTAATTGAATATTTTTTTCACAACAGTAAATTATTTAAGAAATTCTCGTATCACTCCTGGTGGACTGTTAGTCCCCGAGGGTATTCACCAGCCCAGTAGTCAGTACTTCGGTGCTGACCCGAAAGCCGATTCTACTTGAAACCTCACAATATCTAAATTTTTGTAAATTTTTATTAAAAACTAAAGAGTATCTCCCTCATGCAAAGCTCTGTCCTTAGCTGATTTTGGCTTCACATTTAGATCATATTGGTTATTTGTTCTCTATCAATTTTTAAACATCTTTGAGTTAATGGTCTTCCAAACGTTTAGATTTTATCTGCACTGAAGAGACATAAGTTGTCGAAATGTGCATAGTGCAGAAAATAAATTCACAGTAACTTCGGTATTTAGTTATTCCTTATTGTGGACAAGTTTAATCATTTTTCCCTACAGAGCAAAGGTCTGGTAATTGAATTACGTTTGAACTAAATATTGTATTCATCTGTTTCTTTTTTTAATCCTAGCATTTTGTCGGTTGTTTACTTTCGTCGTCATGCTCTTATTTTAATCAGAAAATGTTATAATCACAAAAGAGCTTTTCTAGAAGGGAGATAATTTTATACCACTATATTTCCCGCTGTAAATGGTTGCAAAAGAATGACTGATGGTAAAAGGTATAAAAATAGTTGAACTGTTACTATAGGGAAAAATATAAAATAACCTGACAAGAACAAACTTAACAGAACAGCTATCTTTGAAACCTGCCATCCTAATACCAAGTTTCATTAAAGTCACTCCCATACAGTGTACTTTGTAACTTACACACATCAATCCTATCTAATATACTTGCAGGGAGGTACATTTGTTAGTTTTCAAATATTATTTGAACACCAAGCTTTTCCTCAAAAAGATGTGCAAATATACAAAAAGCCACCATATAACATATCAAATCTTAATATAACACATTTCCAAATACCAAT
Source organism: Modiolus philippinarum (assembly GCA_002080025.1). Classification (NCBI taxonomy): domain Eukaryota; kingdom Metazoa; phylum Mollusca; class Bivalvia; order Mytilida; family Modiolidae; genus Modiolus; species Modiolus philippinarum. The sequence continues at coordinate 74,029 of MJUU01013594.1, read as the reverse complement.
TAACATCCTAGTTCCCACTGAACTAAATATTCTTACCACCAAAATTAATTGGATATAAATTCTCAATTAGATCCTCTGGTTCTGTAAATTCCAAATATATTATTGAAGAGGTAATCATAAAGGGAGATAAATTATGTTGAGACTAATTATATATAAATTTTGTTTGATCTCAAGTTTTTTATGGCAATGATCTGCTGGCTTTGAAAATGCCATTCACCTCAAAAGCTGGAAAACAAATCAACAAAATTCTATGCAAGCAACAAAAAATGAAAATGAAATTAAATCTAATTTTCAAAGCAAATACCATTAAAACAAAAATCCAATGTTGATTTTAATTTCATAATTATGCAGTGAAATTATAACATCTATATATCTATGTGATTAAGTAAAATAAACTACAAAAATACTTTTCCAAATTAACTTTTTTTTTGCAAACAAACAAAAATGAGTTGATAGGTAAAAAAAACTTAAAAGTGAAAAAAATCAATGATTAAAAAATTAAAAATATACAAAAATAAAAAATAAATCCCTACTTTCTACAAATGCCAATTTTTCAAAACGACATACTAAGAGCACCAAGAAAGTCGGTGCTTAATTTTATACTGGCATCAAGACAATACGCTGTTCTTACGAACTGGAAATCTGCCAACATATCCGGTAGTGTTTCATGATTCTTTGGTTTTCCTGTTCAATTGAGAAAACAATGGCTGATAATCTATAATCTAACAATGAGAGATAATCTATCAAAATTTTAAGAATGGGATATATCTGTTACTTTACCATGGAAGACAATCCGACATTTAAGAATGGGATATATCTGTTACTTTACCATGGGAGACAATCCAACATTTAAGAGTGGGATATATCTGTCATTTTACAATTAGAGACAATCAAACATCAAAGAAGGGGATATATTTGTCATTTTACAATGGGAGACAATCCAATATTTAAGAATGGGACATATCTGTCATTTTACAATGGGAGGTACTCCAACATTTAAGAAGAGGGCATATCTGTCATTTTACAATGGGAGACAATCCAATATTTAAGAATGGGACATATTTGTCATTTTACAATGGGAGACAATCCAACATTTAAGAATGGGATATATCTGTTACTTTACCATGGGAGACAATCCAGCATTTAAGAATGGGATATATCTGTCATTTTACAATTAGAGACAATCAAACATCAAAGAAGGGGATATATCTGTCATTTTACAATGGGAGACAATCCAATATTTAAGAATGGGACATATCTGTCATTTTACATTGGGATATAATCCAACATTTAAGAAGAGGGCATATCTGTCATTTTACAATCAGAGATAATCCAACATTTTAGAAGAAGGCATATCTGTCATTTTACAATGGGAGATAATCCAACCTTTAAGAAGAAGACATATCTGTCATTTTACAATGGGAGACAATCCAACATTTAAGAACTGGATATATCTGTGATTTTACAATGGGAGATAATCAAACAAAGGGGATATGTTGGTCATTTTATAATCGAGACATTCAAACATTAAGAAATGGATAATATCTGTAATGCCGATTGGGAGCTATAATCCATCATTTATTCAAATATCAGTTTCCATAATTCAGGTTACAGATATTTGGGGTAAAGTCTGCAAAAAAACAAAACAAAAAAAAAAACATCAAACAATTAAGAGTGATGTCGCAAGGCCAATACAGATATATCAAGTGTAACCTATATTTTTGCTGTGGTTGTCAATTTTTTTTTTAATAATCTTTGAAAACTTTTAGTATCCATGTTTTTTCTAGAAAAAGAACCCTTTTTTTAAATTTGAAGTTCATATATGAATTTTGCTTTGGATAATTAAACATAACTGTGGTGGAAACAGTAAACTAATTTTAAAGTCTTATTTTACAATTTAACCCATGTACAATGCAGATTAATCCTAACATTAAATGTTGTGATTCCAAAATTTAACCTGCATTTATAATTTAATTCTATATTAAGCAATCAATAAAGGGCTACGCTGAGCGCAGCATAATACGACCGCAGCATGTTGAATACTGAAATTTGAACAAGTGTAATTCAAAATGAATGAGGACACAGTAAAGAGCTTGATACAGTAATTAAATGGACACAATAAAGAGCTTGAATCAGTTGCAATTTTGGCCCCTTTGGACCCTATAGCTCAGAAACGGGAAAAGCTATGCCAAATTTCTTGACTTGCTACTGAAAGCTTATATCAAGAATCCAAAGAAAAAAATCTGATCGACATCCGATGAATAACAAGGATTTCAAATATTTAGAAAAAT
>MJUU01013594.1:57624-69122 GCA_002080025.1 Modiolus philippinarum | reverse complement strand
CCCCCCAACACCTTTGACCCCAATTATCTTGAAAACGGTAAGAGATACCAGAAATCTGTTGGCATATGTATGAAGCATTCATTGAGAGGGATCTAATGGAAAAAATCCCATCGAAATCGGATAAAAAATATAAATTTCCCACATGGACTAAATTTTGGTGCAATAAATTCTATTTTTAGAAATTGTGACCTTGACCTTTGACCTACTGAACCCAAAATCATAGGTTTCTTGCCCTTCCCTATTCCTTCCATCTGTATAAGTTTTGTTTCAATCGGGCAAGGGATTCTCAAGTTATCATCCGGAAACAACAACCGGAAACCCCCGTCCCACCAACACCTTTGACCCCAATTATCTTGAAAACGGTAAGAGATACCAGAAATCTGTTGGCATGCGTATGAAAGCATTCATTGAGAGGAATCTAATGGAAAAAATCCCATCGAAATCGGATAAAAAATAAAAATTTCCCACACGGACCAAATTTTGGTGCAATAAATTCTATTTTTAGAAATTGTGACCTTGACCTTTGACCTACTGACCCCAAAATCAATAGGGTTCTTGCCCTTCCCTATTCCTTCCATCTGTATAAGTTTTGTTTCAATCAGGCAAGGGATACTCAAGTTATCATCCGGAAACGACATCCAGAATGACGGAATGACGGAATGATGGAAAGGCGAATTCTATAGTCCCCCGCTTTCGCGAAAGGCGGGGGACAATAAAAATTTCAGGTAATCAGCAAATTTGCAATTTTGGCCCCGTTCGGCCCCTCATAGCTTGGAAAGGAAACAAGTTACCAAAAATGTAAAAGTTGAGCACTATATTAATTTTTCATAAGGAATCTAATAAAAAACTGCATCAAAATCAGACAAAAAATGAAAAAAATAGATTTTTGAGATTTCCCCCTTTTGAGACCCATTTATCTCATTAACGGTACATGTGACACGAAATCCCTTGACATACAACCGATTAGAAATTTCCTTAGGATCACACTGAAAGAAACCCCATCAAAATCTGATAAATAATAAATATTCTACAGCCCAATATATGAAAACACCTAATTTGGCCTTTTTGGCCCTTTTTAAAAAACGGGTGGGCCACAATACCCAAAACCAATCCCAATCTTCCTTTTGTGACAACCGACATTATGTTAAAATTTCATAAGGATTGATCAACTAGAACTGAAGTTATCGCACGGAAATGAAGAGACTACAGACGCCGACGATGACGCCGCCAGTATCATACCAATATACGACCTCAAAAAATTTTTTGCGGTCGTCTAAAAAATGCCTGCTGCAGCCTGCATACAAACTGAAATAAAGGTCAACTGCAAGTACGGTAATAACCTGGAAAGTTTTGATTTCTGCACTAATTCAGTACATTTTTTGTATTGGTTTTATCAATAAATATTAAATTTGAGAATGTAACATATAGCAATATTAATATTTGGTATCAGTTCTTCAAAACTCTTAAATCATTAATTTCATTTAATACAATAACTTGCATTTAAATAATATACTTTTATGTAAATACTTGAGTAATGACAAAGGTCAACATTTCACAAATTTATTATCAAATTTAAGTCTATAAATCAATTTCGGATATTTGTTTTTCGACAATATTAACTTTTCGTAAACTCTTTTAACTTTTAATAAATAATTTTCATGTTGCCTTTAATCAATTTTTGTATGATCCAACATTTTATTCTGAACGATTTAGTTTGTTTTTTCTATAAATTGGTACATTAAATGCATTTAAAACAATAATAATAGTGTGATAAAAATAAGGGGAAATAATTTGAAAAATAGGTTGCAAAAAATACACATTCATAAACCTTTTTCATGCAAAGTATCTTTATTATTCTTTTTTTTTTTTGGACAAAAACAAAACAAAACAAAACAAAAAACAAAAGTCATAACACAATAATAACAGATATGCTAAGTATCTTAAGTCAACGTCCACTGTTACACTTAGAAATCTACTGGCTGCATTCTTGAATAAACCTTTTTTTTACAGGGAAGCACTCAAAGATTACTCCAACTGCAATAACTCAAACACAATAATGTCTCAAACCCTTTTTCTGGTGCCTTTGTTCACAGTTAAAGATAGTTCTATCTTGATAGCTTGAACAGCCTCTAACTCCAACTGTTATCATAGTTAAGGTCTCTTGGGCGTTTCAGCTATCGAAGTTTCACTGTTTAGTTATGGAAAAAGGGAAGATGTTATCATGAAAATGATTTTGAGGAATGAAGGCAGGATTTTACTGGACATCTGCATATTTTTTGAAATTTTTCAACATGAAAAGGAAATTTTTTTTATTGAAATTCATACAATATATTATGAAAATTCAGTATGAATTTGCACTTTTAATATACCTTCAACTTCCAAATCAGTGTCAAACGCCTTGTCGTCTGCTAGTATCGAGTCAACATTGGACAGTTCTGCCTCCAGAAACAAGTCTCTCTTTGTAGGGGGTCTTTGCTCTTCATCACTGTCGCTGTCATAATAATTACCCCGATCATGTCTCGAGAATCCACTTTCTGCTCGAGACTTCCTACTGCTAGCTCGACTTACAGTCTGAAAAAGAAATAATTTTTTAATATGGTTACACCACAGCGTTTGGGACACTTTTCAACACGAGCAGTATGGTTTTTCAACAGTATTTTTGCTTCGTATTCTTCTAGTGCCATTAGCCACTAGTCTTCCTTAAGTCATAAATCGAAAAGTTTTTGGCAAAGACTGTATTTTTATCAGAGATCTATCAAAGTTTGTAGTGAGGATATAGGCTTATAGATATCATTGCTCAATATGCAAATCTATTGGTTCAACTGGCCAACAGAAAAGCATATAGGGACAATATGGACTTTAGTTAGGGGGTTTCATGTTACATTTTTTGTATGTGGTTTACCACAACTTTCAGCAATATTTCTGCAATATCATGGTGGTCAGTTTTAGTGGTGGAGGAATCCGGAGTTCCAAGAAAGAACCACTAATCTTGGGCAGGTAAAATTTAGGGATGCGTATGATACATGTTCATTCACAGAAAAATTATTTTTGTTCCCTGATTTCTCGAGTCTTAACTACCCAACTCCATAAAAATATGAGTGTTATTCTATTTACAATATTTTATTTATACAAGCTAAGTACTCCACTGTTTGATAAGAATTTATCTATATTTTATTTTTAATTAAAAACATGTAAAATCAATAATTATTATAGTAGTTTGATGGAAAGACTAGAATTAAGCATCTATCTGTATGGATTTGCTAAAAAAAATGTCAAAAAAGTTGTATACTTTGATTATTCAGTTATCAAAAACTGTGCTGATTTTTTAGTTACTATAAGAACATATAATCGTACATGTATCTTATTAAGGGGAGATAATTTATATATTTGACTTGGGATGAAATCCCATTTTTTGTGATCTATAAAAAAAATAAGGCCAGCAACCAATATTGTTTTATATATTCCAAAATGTTGACCAAGACACTCTTTTAAATCAACTTAAATGTTTTATATGTACTAGTAATATTATCCCCCCATACTGGGACTCAAAAGGACAATTAAATCATGAAAAAAAAGTCAATTGTAGGTAGTTTCATAGGAGCATTGAATCTTTTATAAAAAAAAAAATTAAGGTAGTTTGAGCCTAATTAAAATATCAGACAGAAGTTTTTTATTTTAAGAAATTTTGTAGATCTTAGTCAACTTGTTCAAAATATAAAATAAAAATGATATGTCACCGATCATCTTTTTCTGTTATCAGGCTTAGAAAGTCAGACAAAATTCAGTATTTTTCAGCAATATTTACAGAGAATAGGGAACTGTGAGAACATGCTTATTGTTTAGCTTTCATATGAAATATATATCAGACAGATTTTTTTCATTTTTTGATATTTCAGAGATATACACTTCAGCTATATGTTGAGCTAAAAAAATCTATATGTCACCGTTTGATTAAGAAAGATATTTCATATAGTTAACAAATTAGACAATATTTATGGGAAAAGGGAGGTAATTCGTGGGAAAGTGTATGACACTCTATTATTACGTCACAATGATAAGGCCAAATGAGGAATATTCCGGTTTGAAAATCAAGTCAATTCTGCATCCGGCTGGTGTTTTGCAAAAGCGCCAATCTAATGTGCCGTGAATTAGTGTCGATTTACCTTTAAAAGTCTATCTTTTTTTAGGCATTTATCTTTCATCTTAAAACTAAATCTATTAAAAGATTACCTACCAGTTTGCTGCAAGTAGTAATTCTTGTATTTAACTTTTCAAGTTTGTACGTAGGAAACTGCATCATTTTATTACAGAAATGTAATTTGAAACAATTATTCCTTAATAATATTTCAATCCATCAAAATAACATAAATTTCACCGATTGTCATTTCGTACTTAACATGATCCACAATAAATTGACATTTCTCAAAGAAAATCTCCTCAACATTGACACAGAAAATTAGTTATAAAACTTTCTTTTCAAATTTCCAATTTTAAATTATAACTTGTGCAAAAGTGTAAATATTAAAAATCAATTTATCAATATAGTTCACTCTTGTCAAGAAGAATGGTTTTTACACTTGAAATATGAACGAGTGTGAAAAATATAATTAAAATCGGCAAAACTTGTATACAACACAGAAAGGTGAAACAAACAGCAACGAAATAAACATTATAATTAATGAATATTCAACAGCTTGTACCAATCAGCAATACACATAATATTCCAATTCTCTTTAAACAAGAATTAACAGGTTATAAATGGTAAAAGTTCCAATACATTGTAAATAATTCATTAATCTTTCAAAACTTCAAATACGGCAAATGACTTGAAATATATTCCAATGTGTTAATGGTTTACATGTAACGATAATGACAATATAATTCCCGACTTTGATTCCTGTATTGGAAAGTACTTAACTTTCATGAACTTCGTTCTTCCTTTTTCTGCATTAATGAAATAATTTTCTGATTCTTTTGTAACTTTCGTCTCTCAGAAATACATTATGCTTAAATATCTGCAAAAATTCAACTGAAAGTTTCTCAATATTCTATCAATTTCCATACTCCCAGTTTGTGTGTGGAAAATTTGATAAAAGCGAGATTTAAATACATCAGATAATTTCAAGTAGCTTAATGTCCAAACATGTACTTGATTTTTCAAGTGCCAAGAACAATTATTTCTTTCATATATCTTCATAAACCAATTTCGACCAATTTATATGTCCCCAAACAAACAGCTCTCATCATGTTAACATTTCGCAGTTACCAAAATTCTGTAATCTTTTACACCCTTTAAGCCTGCTGGGGTGTATAAATTTACTACATAATCCGCTCAGCATGCACAAGTCAAATATTAGCAATATTCCTTTCACGGAATTCACTTTTCAGCAGAGTTAAAATTTGTATCTTTTTTTCAATAGAAATAACTTTTCCAAAAGTGTCAACTAACTTTGTGATTGATCAAGAAACTGAACATTTTACATCGGCATACTGAGAAAAATAAATCGAACAGATACCCAAGTGTGAAAAGCAAATGAACCTTATTCCAAATTTACATGAAAATATATGAACAAAATATTAGTCCTGTATTTACAAGAATGATCGCTTTAAAATCAAATTTCCACGGGTGACAAAAGACTTTTCCGTGTTCTTTTATATCCCTACGTAAATATGTTTTTAAATCTCTTCCCAGCTTTCTAATCTGTTACTTGGATAATGTCTAAGCCTTGGATCTTCTAAAGGAAATAGATCATACATATGGATATTGACATAGACACATACATGTTCAAAATAAATTATATTCTGATTGATAAAATTTCAAATAACCCAGAAAATAACAAATTATAGAAAATATTATGACATAGCGGAGACTGAATGACCGGACCTGAATTAGATTTCATAAAATTTACAAAAACTCTGCATCAGTTCTAAAAAATTGCCACTTTCAATACCAAAATTTATTCAAAACTGATGAAATTAACATTTATGAACTGTCATGATAAAAAGAAATTTACAAAGAGCATGAAATTAACAATTCACCTGTCAAACACAATATGTAAATTAGTATTTGAAAACAAGATTTCCAACATTGGATGTCAGATTTCACTATTAGGAGCAGACCTTAGAACTTCATGAATGTCAAGAAATCAGATTCTATGAGGAAAGTAATGCAAGATTCCCAAGAAAAATTTCAAATAATATATTTTAAATCTTTTAAAATAAATTTTAACTTACTTAAAACACCATGCAGACTTAACACTTACCTGCATGAAAAATCTCTATTCGATTTTTAACTGTAATCACTGTTACAATATGTTTTTTTCAGAATTTTTTCCCATTTTTTGTCAATTATAATCTTTTCGTTTTCAGGTGAAAAAATTACACGTTGAGCAATCACAGTAATATAGGATATAAATTTTCACAAACCTTTGTTTCAATTTGTTAGCTCATTGAATAAAATCATTACTTTTACATTTGAAAAAATTTCAACCATGAAATGTAATTTATATTGCATAACTTTTTCAAAAATGTGCTGTGGTCCGTTAACCTACCGTATACAGTTATTTTGAACTACATTAAATACATGTACACAATTTTTTTATAATTAAAGGGCAAAACTCCAGAACCATGCTCTCACCTCTTGACTTGAGTTCACTCACTAAGCAACTTTAATAACAAGCCTAAAGACATTTTGTCATTGTTAAACATCGTGTTGTTTTGGCCACATTTTTTGCAGGAAAAAGCCAGAATTATGAAAACTTCTGAAATTTGAAGAGACACACATCTCAAGAGCAACTCTGGCTTTAGCTTTGAATCCAAATTGCCAGAAGTTTCACAATTTTATAAATGTAATTTGTGTAGAAGTAATTATCATTAGTCAGAAACCATGAAATTATCAAAATCGCAATTTTTCAAGGGGCATAACAAGAGAACCAACTGATCTCTCAATCCTAAGTCATACTTGGCCTAAATTTTTGTGTGTATAGTAAATGCTGTTTTCCAAGAATAGCAAAATGCCCTCAGGTCAATTTTCAGGTTTCACTTTACCAATGGCTCAGTTTATACAGGTTGTAGCATACATCACACTAGTTATCTACATAACAAGGTGATAAATATTCAATTTTATATTCCATATTAAACTGATGCAAGCAATATTTGCTATTAAATCACATATTACTTATCTACACCTTCAATAAATCAGAGATATGGTAGTAATTATTTTCGTGTTCTTAAGAGCAATAGTATTGATATAAAACTGGTTTATTTTCTCTTCTCCTGAAGAGGAGGAAAGGGCCACAGTCACAATAACGGAAACCTGAATTCAAGACTTGTTTTTGTGCAAAGGAAAATCATATCAGAAGTTATAGGCACTGGATAGGAGACTTGGTTCAAAATGTTGTCAGCTGTCCTGAATTCAATATTTAGACCTTGAGTGTTGGTTTATGTAACTCCCAAACAGCAGTCTGCTCCATTCTGCAGTGACTAGTATGATGCATTTTTTTTGGAAAATTTGAATTTGAACCACTAGTCTGACCAGAATTTTTTGTTGCAGAAATTTTATATCGCATTTTCAAAACCTACATTGCCTTACATATGTTGTTTCTCCAAATTTATTTGTTAAAATTTCCTTTAGTAGCTGAACTTGATACTGCAATATGCATCGGAGCCAGTTTTTAATTGTTATTCAAGTAACAAATGCGATTCCGGTGAACAAAAACTAAAATGAAATTGTTATTGTCCCTTTCTGACTAGTAAATCTGTTATCTCAACTAGCCCAAAAGACTATAGTAATGAAAAAAGTTTTTGGTGCAGACTCAGGGCCTTACAAACTTTATCTTTTCTCTCAGTAAGTTTCTTTTCCAACTGTAGTGAATAAACTTGAAGTACATGACCTCATATGTTGCCCTGTTTCAGAATTCTCCTACACAGCCACATAAGAGCATATTGTGGTCAGCAGCCTTATTCTAGGCATGTGCCTGTTCAATTTCCTGTACTAATGATGCCCATGTCAACCTTATTTCCAAGATGAGTGACAGGGTTTTTTCACACCTTTTTGGGACTGTGTCCGGGTCCCTTAAAATTGGACAAATTTTGGGTATTTAGGAAAATACAAAAATGCATTATCTTTATACCTGCAACCAATTAATTAAATTACACCATTATAAAGAGTATTCCAAACATTATTTACATTGTAAAAAGGCCAATTTCAAACATTTACCAATTTATTCAAACTAGAAGAAGTGCAAAATTGGGAAAAAGGGTCATGTTTTGGGGAAAATATGAGTATGTTTCCCACTAGGACTGGTGCCTATAGATGGACAAAGTTTGATAGAAAAAAAAAACACTGAGTGAACAGTCAGACAGACAAGTATGTAAAATAATGGCCAGGACTCCCAACTTAATAGGATAGTAAAGTATAAAATAAAATTAGAGAATGTGTCTATAAGACATGGATGCCCCGAAATAGGCATTATTAGATAAATGAACTTTAGACCAATTTAACCCAAGTCCCCCATGGAACCTTAATAAAAATAAATGGGGAACTGTAAAGTGCTTATAAAGGGGATTATAATAATGAAACATTATAAGGATATCATGCATAGTTGGTAAAACAGGATAAATGATAGTCACTGAAGCATGCAATGTAGGTCATAAAATGAAATGTACATGAACACCTAATTGTTGGGGCTTAGGGGAATACTCATAAAGGTGAACGTGAATTATATTATGTAGATATCATTTATAATTGCTGAGCAATGGACCTAAACACAAAACTTAACCGAAGTCACTCAAGTGTGAAATGTAGGTCATGGACACCTAATTGTTGGTGATATATTGTAGTACTCATTAAGATGAATATTTTAAAGCCATATCATAAAAATATCAAGCATAGTTGATGAAAAATTGATCTAAACACAAAATTTAACCAAAGTCAATCAACCATGAAATATAGGTCATGGACACATAATTGTTGATGCTTTGGGTAGTACTCATAAAGGTGAATGCTATGATAAAATATCCTACAGATCATATTATGCATAGTTGTTGAGAAATGGACCTAAATGCAAAATTTAACTAAGTCACTCAACAATGAAATGTAGGTCATGAACACTTAATGGTTGGTGCTTTGGCTAGTTCTCATAAAGGTGAATATTTTGACGCAATATTATAAAGTTAACTTGTATCTATACAAGTAGTAGTTACAACTGTAGTTGCTGAGAAATATACCTAAATGCAAATTTAACCAAAGACACTCGAGTGTGAAATGTTGGCTATAGACACCTAATTGTTAGTGCTTTGGGTAGTACTCATTAAGGTGAATGTTATGATGCAATATCATAATGGTATCATGTATAGTTGATGAGAAATAGACCTAAATGCAAAATTTAACCAAAGTCACTCAAGTGTGAAATAAAGGTCATGGACACCTTATTATTAGTGCTTTGGGTACTGAGGTGAATGTTATGATGCATTTTAATAATTGTATCATGTATAGCTGATGAGAAATGGACCTAAATGCAAAATTTAACCAAAGTCACTCAACCATAAAATGTAGGTCATGGAACCTTAATTATTGGTGCATTGGGTAGTACTCATAATGGTGAATGTTATGATTCAATATCATAAAGATATCATATCATCTTACTAAACCATGGACATAAATGCAACAAGAGCTGTCGCCGAACGGCAGCCAAATATACCCCCCGCTCATTGAACCCTGAATCAATATGATTTTAGTGCAAATTTAAGTTCGTGTGGATACAATACAGGTGTGGAGACAGTACAAGTGTGGACATAATAAAAGTATGGATACAACGATATAATCTTCTAGAAAGAACTTGCAGAAGTTCCAATGAAAATACTCTGTCAAAATCAGACAAAAATAAAATTAACCCGTTTTTAGCCTATTTGACATTTTACACAAAAATCATAAGCATAATGGGAATTTTATTACAACTCTTTAAGGATGTAGTAAGGTGAGGTTTTTGGAATTCCTAAATATCACTCGGATTTCTCGGACCTTATCCATTATTACTATGTAAAATATTTTGCCCCATTACACCCAATTTTCTGGTCATCAAAGTCTTCAGTATGCCATTTAAGGTCAGTAAGTAAAGTGTTACCAGATTGTAGATTTTTCTTCCATATAACAAGAAATCAGTAATGTTTCCATATTATATTAATGTAGAAGTGCAAGAGAGCCTTTTCCTGCCAATTTTCAAATTTAGTGAAATATCTTGAAAACATTTAAGTCCATAAACCTATCAATGTTTTTAGCTGATTTTATTCCTTTATCAATGCATTTTCAATTTATGTTATCAATTAAAAATTGTAGATTTATTTAATTTCACCTTACTACATCCTTAAAACAACTTTTCAAGAGGATTACAATGTGTCTCTCCACCAGTTTTATTTCACAATATCTACGCTTATATTATTTCTTCGAAAAAAAAAAATCATTGCAGAAAGAATCAACCAAGAGTCACAGTCATATTATCTCCCTTTCTTGGTTTTAGACAATTATTTTATTCCTTTATGCACATCTCCATTTAGTGTTCTTCCTTTGTGTAAAGTTTCACCAAAATCCTTCAAGTGATTTAAGAGGAGTTGCACTTACAAGGTAACCTACACATAAGGAATCAATGAAAAGTCAAAGTTGAATTATTTCAACTTCCTGGATTCAGACAATAACTAGAATACTGACAAAGTCAGAATTTGAGAAAGGGCCCCGCCCCCTTGTGTGTCCCACAAACCTGTTTGCAGAATTTCATGGAAATTGGATTTTCCTCAAAAACAAAAGGGAGTTTCCATAAATTGGTCAAGACCAACCTTGTGTATCAAAATCATAAAAATTCGTGAAGGCAATCTTACGTTATTGTACGACATAGAGCTAATTCTCAAAATATGAATTTTTCATATAAAAATGAAGTTTTTTTCCAAAGATCATTTTGAGATTTTCCGCAAAAACAAAAGGGAGACTCCTTTGGTAAAGTTTAACCTTGAGTATCAAAATCATTAAAATCCCTGAAGGCAATCTTGAGTTATCATACGACATAGAGCCAATTCTCAATGGAGTTTTTTCAAAATATCATTTTCCGATTTTCTTCAAACATAGGTAATCAACGATAACAAAGTTCACCTTGTTATGGCACTTTGTCGCAGCAACCAAATTTTGCCTGGATGCTGACATACTATCAAAATTGCATGCATATGCAAGGTTACCTGAACCAACAATGTACAGTTACTGAGCTATGAACTCCGATGTATACATAAATGTAAGTCATTCATGTGTAAAATGTAGGTTTAAGTGACCTAATTTTGTCTGAATGCTGAGCTACCATCACAGATGCATGCACATGCAAATGCAGGATGATCCTACCATGTACAGTACCTGAGATCTGATCCCAAACATAAACTTGAATGTAAGTCAGTCATGCAGAAAATGTAGGTCAAAGTGACCCAATTTTGCCTGGATGCTGACCTACCATCAGAGATGC
>MJUU01013594.1:26725-56771 GCA_002080025.1 Modiolus philippinarum | reverse complement strand
AGGAAGAAAAGAGAAAATATTTAAAACAAAGGCATTAACCTTAATCACAGACTTCCAAAACAAGAATGTTACCTTCTCCTGCTGTGCATTATCACTTTACCTTGCTGTTTGAGAGTACTAATTGCACTACCACAAATTGTTTTCTCAGGTTTATAATCTTTTGACAAATGTGAATCAGCACTTTACTCAAATCCTTTTCAGGGGTGTACAGAAATATGTAAACATACAGGATCTTGTAGGTATTGTGTACATATAAAGATTAAACACATGTTTTGGTACTCAAAGGTAGACTAGTAATACATCAAATGAACACTTTACCTTAAAATATCTGTTTGAAAAAGACTTAAAAAATATGGAAGCTTGTTCATATTAAATCGAACACTATATCAGAGATAAATTTCAAATCTTGCTTCTTTTTTTTATTCAAATGTAATTTGCGGGTACCCCTACTGCAAAATGGAAATTTTGGTCATTTTTGTTTTAGTTTTAGCAAAGACATATAATTACAGAGATTGGCAACTCTACTATCACCCCATATTAATCATAATAAACATAGTACAGCCACATCAAAAATTCTTAAACTACTTTTAATTTAGTCCACATATTTCTAAACCAAAACGTGAATTGTTTTTGTTAATTATTTTATAGTTGTGTTTCGAAAATTTGAATTATAAAAAAGATATTGGCAAATAAAGTGGAGACTTCATGTAGAAATCTGACAACGAAGACCGCAATGTGCCTTGTTTACTTTTGAAACTCCTCTTTTATTTCCGTGATTACAACTTCCTAGTTATAAAAACTGGGAAGTATTTTACCATTGTGGTTGTGTTTATAATGTTTTATAATGATATTTTCATACATTATCGAGATATTACGTAGCGATTTATGTTTGTGAAGTGGAAGTTTTATCGAAGTCTCGATGGTGGCGAGATTTCACAGGAATTCTTCAAGTTGCCAATCTCTGTAATTATATGTCTCTGGTTTTAGGTTGCCATGGAAACCTGCTGAGATAAGTTAGGCAGGTTATATTATGCATACATAAAGAGTGGTCAGCCCTCTTTGCTGTTATGTATAAATGGCATTAAAAGTCCTTTGTCTGTAATAGGAGAATTGAATTTGATAGTCCATTAGGGCCAAAAATACAGATTTCAGCATTTTTTGCATTCAACTTGTCAAAAAATTTTTAAAATTCAAAAAATTTTCCCTATAGTCTGGCACATTTTTAGACCTCTACTATTAACAAGAAGTCCAAGAACTTGAAAATTTTGCTGCAGGTGTTGAAGTGAGGGGCATCGATCACATCCCAAACCTCACCAAAATCTCTCTTTTTGCAACTGTAAGGTTTCCATGTGTACTAAACAGGGTCCTGCAACTCTTGAGAGATTAGATTCTTAGCTCTTTTAGGGTTATTAGTTTAGCCATAGTATCCATCTATCTTTCATGCTTGTTGAACTTCTATTACCAGTGTATGGAATTCCATGGGGGACATTACAGTGGCTACAGGACCCATGATACCTCAAGACATCATCTGCCTGGAAAGGGTTAAAAAGACATGCACTGATGAGGTACATATGGATGGACATACAAATTGGATGACATCACACAGACAGTCAAAGACATAATGTTTTGTTTTTTTTTGTGACAAAAAGTATTCGGCATTGTGACATGCTTAAATGCAAAGGATAAAATGAATCAAAACTCCTATATGGGAAAATAATGTTTGCAAAAAGAAATGGCTTAATTACCACATTTTGTTCTGTCTAGAAGCTCTGGGTCAACTGTACCACTGAACAAAATGTATCAGTTCAGTGCTAAACTTATGGTGATGGTTTTTGCAGTTATAAAATAGTTCAAATCTTTCATTTGTAAAAACAATACATTTAAAAAATATACAAAAATACTACTCACTGCCCATCGAACATGTTTCTTCATTTTATGTAGATTTTAGAGAAATAAAACAAGAAATCCCCAAAAACTCGCAAATCCACACTACTGAAACTTTAGTCCATATTTTATCTAAACCTCCATATTCTTTTTAAAAAAAGGTCCTACTTATTATGTTATAATTTATAATCTTCTTTTTATAATGCACACTTTGATTGCTGCACTCTTCGTGTACTTAACTGCGACAGTAAATCAAAAATTGTGTCAAAATATACAAGTAGTCAATCCTCTGACACTTTGAAATACACGGAAACATAGAAATATGTAACTATGTTGCTAAGATGTTTCAAAGATTCCTTGTAATAGCCCCTTTTTATATCGCAATTTATAAATCTGAAATATTTTCAGATGTGACACCTTGAAAAAATTGCAATATTATGATTTCAATTTTGAACGACTATATATGGTAATGTAGTCTGCAAATAACATTTCCTTTTTAACAGACGACTAAACACAAAATGACAGCTTATTAAGTATAAATACTTAAAATGGTTGCCATGGTAACTGATTCGTGTAATAGAATATCTATAAACCTATTGTTTCAGGTTAAATTAATGGTTCTTTCAATAGCATTCTCTTTTTTCATTTAAACCATATTTGATAGGATTTCTCAAGTTGAAGAAGATGTCATTAATTTCAAAATTTTAATCTTTTAATCTCCCAGATTTCTGGAGAAGGAAATTGCTTGTGATCCATTTAACAGTAATGTGTATCTAGATATTTTATACTGAAAACATAATGCAAAAAAAAAATCATCAATACATCTATCTATATATGTTTTTGTGAATCTGTCTAAAATATCTAATGTGAGGATAATTTCACTGAATAAATGGTTAGAGAATAGTGAAATTTTACTCCTGACTCAATATATATACTCTTATTTTTGGATATTATTTATTACTAATAATTTGCAAAATGCATGATTCTTAAATGTTAATATTTATAATTATTTTCTTCTACAAGTTTACTATTCACCAGACAAAAATCTTGTATGAATGAAAATTTTGCAGACAAATTAGTCTTTATTGCAAATTTAACAACACATCAAGTTTAAAATTGGCCTTCATATTTAGTATAAACTCAGGTTGCAAAGAGTGACTGAGTACTATAATCACCAGTAATTTATTAAGTTTCAGAAAAATTCCAGAAGAAGAAAATATTCAAAAATCTGCTAGCAACTGAGTACAGCATATGTTGTGAAAGGAGGCAAGGCAAAAATCAAGTACATGTACTATTATAAACATAATGCCCTTGGATGAAGGTGTTAGGGTAGATTAACACACGAGGTAAAAATTATCACCCGAGACAATGTCGAGGGTGATAATTTTTCACCGAGTGTGTTAATCGAACTAACACCTTCATCCAAGGGCATTATGATTTTTATTATACTGAATGCTTAATGTATACAATAAGTCCTCGATGGACGTTACGTTTGAAAATAATAATAATAATAATGTTTTATTAATGCAACATCGAAAACACATAAACAAATTGTCAGTACTGTTTTACTATTGTGTCGAACTGTGGCAAAATCGCAATTAAATTTGTGACAAGATCCTTTTGCATATGATTAGGTCACTTTTATTTTACTACTAAATACATTTATAACTAAAATAGCTTTAATTATTGTTGTGAACAACAAAAGTGACGAGAAAATAAGAATCTGTATACATCGATGACGTCATCAAATCGGAGCGGGTGTTAATTTCGACATTAACACGTTGCTAACGATTAACACATGTTGCTAAGGATGGGCGTGGCTAATTAACAAATGCCGGTTATCCAATGAAATAACCGGATAATGAAAGAAATTTGCATAAAGTATAATAAATATTGTCTATTCATCAGCTATTTTAATGGTTAAGAAAAATTCTAGAAGTAGAAATAATTTGGAAATCAAATTCATCAAGAACTGAGAACAACATGTTGTGATTGGAAGCAAAAAGTTTCACACAAGTTTACAATAACCCTATACCAAATTTAATTCTAATGAGCAAGTGTTTTATACTTTAATTATTCATGTTTATAACAGTTATTAACTTAATCCAGTGTGTCAAATAATAAAGTTGGACAATTTATTCAGTCACATGAAATAGGGACCACTTTTGATACATCAATTACATAACAGTTAGAAGCATGTGATTATATATACCTTCTTGATAATGAATGTAATTTAAAATTTAAAGTAATATTAGTGATTACGATTCTATGTCATATATTTTTGGCTTCGAAATGCATTATTCATATTCAATCAGACAAAAACAAATCTTCCAACTAGTAGTAAACTAAACTCACTGAGGTACCTTTGAAAGATACAAACAAGCCTGAAATGATTCAAGTTTCAAGTTATGGTATATTTTCTTTGGAAGTCAACATTGTCAGAACAATATTGTTTAATGCCATGCCTGTGAAATTCAGTCCCATAAGTTGGTGTAGTTCCAAAATTGTTCTAGAACATCCAGAACAGTTCCTTAACTGCACTGAATGAATGTTCTAAAACATGCTCTGCAACTGTTCTAGCTGAACAGTATTCAATTATTAATTATAGTACATTTGTGGAACACTTCATGGTTCCAACTTTTTAGAAATATAGAGTTGTGGAATTTTCCTTACAAGTCCTAATATATTCTCCTTGGACAGATAAAGAACTTTTTTTATTCAAATTAAGAGGAGTTGTGCTTACAAGGTAATCTGCACTGAAGGAGTCAATGAAAAGTCAGTAAAATTATCTCCCCTTCCTGGTTTTTTGATAATGCAGCGAAACCTGTCTAAACCATAACCCTTTGGGACCAAAGATTTTGTTCGGATTAGACAGGTGTTTATTTTACACAGGTTCAAAACATAAAGAAATTGATAGAAAGGGTCTTCACATTGTGTTTGGTTTAGACAGGTTTTCGGTTTTGTTAGGGCTGGGTTTAGACAGGTTTCACTGTAATAATTATACTCCTTCATGCACATCTCTGTAGAGTGTCCTTCCTTAAGAAAAATTCCACTGAAATCCTTTAAGTGGTGTGAGAAGAATGCACTTGCGAGGTAATCTGTGCAGATTGTATCAATGAAAACTCAGTCAAATTATCTCCTCTTCCTGGTTTCGGACTATGATTATATTCCTTCATGCACATCTCCATATAGTGTCCTTTCTTTGTGTAAAGTTTCATCAAAATCCTTTGAGTGGTTTAAGAGGATTTGTTCTTCGTTTATTTGGGGCATAAAAAGCTTAACAAGAATATACTAGTATCCTGTATATGAAATTACAATATTTTCAAACATTCAAGTCTCACCACGGTTCTAGAATTAAATGTGTGGGGATACAAAAAGTATCAACCAAGGCTGATGTTTAAACTTGAACAATGTTTTAGTGGTATAAATTTCATGAAAATCTGTCAAAATTTGTAGCCATGAGAGTGCAAACAAGGTCAATTTTTGGATAAAAAGGAGTCATTATAATTTTTGGATAAAAAGGAGTTATTAATTTGGTCAAAGTCCCATAACTCCATCAAAAAGTATCAACCCAGGCTGATTTTTGAACTTGACCAAGGAATGAGTGGTATAAACATTAGGTATAAATTTCATGAAAATCAATCAAAATTTGTAGGCATGAGGGTGCTTACAACGTCATTTTTTGGATAAAATGGAGTCATTATTTTGATCGAAGTCCAATATCTCCCTCAAAAAGTATCGACCGAGACTGATTTTCGAACTTCACCAAGATAATAGTGGTATAAACATTTGGTATGAATTTCATGAAAATCAATCAGAAATTGTAGTCAACTGACAGTGCTTACAAGAAAGTGTGATGGACAGATGCACAGACATACAAACACACTAACGCCCAGCATTTCTATGTCCCTGCTCAGCAATGTGGCGGGGGACAAAAAGTGTTCTACCAAAACAAGCCTTTTGATAACTTTAAAAGAACAATTAGTAACAGAAATTCCATCAATTATCCTAGAGAGAATATCAAATGGAACAAATTTAGAAATTTTTAGGAACAAATATATTTTTACTGGAATGTAAAGTTCAAAATTTTTTCAGAACAAGTAAGATCCCCTATTGCTCCAATAAAATAGGGAAAAACAAGATGTGTTTGTAAAACACTATACTACATATGTCCCCATCAGTTGCTCTACTTCCAAGGCAAGTTTTGACCTTTGCGACCTTGACCTTTGGCCTGACCTAATTTATTTTGCATATTTATGTTCCTCTTGACTAGGCCTAATCTTCTTGCTAAGTATAAAAGTCTATATTAAATAGTTCAAAATTTATGGCTGCACAGACACATAGAAACAGACAGACAGGACAAAAACAATATGCCCCAAATCCAACAGACGGGACAAAAAAAATATGCCCAAAATCCTTGATCTGGGGCCTTTAAAGAGAGAACGGCATATACTATTGAGAAGGGCTGTCTTAGTAATGATATTTGTCTACAAGACACATACTCATGCCCTTGCAAGGTACATGAATATGGCTGTTTCTTTTTAATCTAAAATCATTAGAATTGGAACCCTTATAATGTACAATTCTCTGATATATATTTATTTACATTTGTAAAGCTAAAAAAACATCCTAGCAGAAAAAAACTAGGATAAATTTGTTTGGAGCAAACCTGCTTAATAGATGATTCACCAAACAAAAAGTTCATAAAAACATTTTCTTAAAATCAATCCATAGCACATGCAAATCTTTGCTAAATGAAATGTAGAATATACTGTTAGTGGAGTTTTACAAACAAATCAGGTACCATTGGAAAATAGGGCCTGTAAGTCTCGTACAATTTTGAAACTTCCGGGACCAAAACTTGTACCCGGAAGTTATATTTTAAACAAAGATATATGACGTTTCAAACAAACATTTGAACGTCACAATCCTCCGACGTCATGTTATGGCAGGAAACGTTTTGGAATTGCCTTTTTATCGTTGATTCTCGGGAGTCACATGACGAGACTTACAGACCCAATTGAAGCTTAAACAATATAATCATTCCGACTGATTTTTGTTGTGTGGGCATAACAAATAACTAAATATGAAAGTAATTTAATTTAGTTTCTGCAGATGGCCATGTCAACAACTTTTGTCTCTCCAGTGCAGATCAAATCAAAACATTTGGAAGACTATGAATGGGATAATGTATACAGAATACAGAATACAGAATTTTTATTTGCCAAATCAAGGGCCCACAGGGGGCATATATATTACAATGATTAAAACAGAGCACATACATGTATATTTAACAACAATAATAATAATATATAAAAGAAACACACAAGTAACTTAAAGTACATATTATCAGTTGTGTGTGTCTCTTTTGAGAGGATACTAGTGTGGTCGACAACAACAGAGCAGTAAATATTACTATTTGGTGAATTATAAAACAGCAAAGAGCATGGAAACCAGAAGTGTGAGGGAACAGAGGGAATATAATATAAATAAATTGCTGTATGCCATACCTGTGCCTGGTGCAAGAAAGCTAGTGATGTTAGGTCAGTAGCTTTAGAGCAACAGACACCAGGGGTCAATGCCAAATGAAACAAATTTAGAATTTGAAATTTTCATAAATAAGAAATTAGGTTCAAGATCATACAAGGGGTTGCAAAAAAAGGCTTATAGTTTTGAGATGAGTAGATGGACTGGAATATGTATGGGGGTTAATTGCAGGGGAGTTTCTATATTAGAAAATGGAATTGTGTATTTGATTAATATTCCCATTGAACAATATAAACATATTGCCCTTGGATGAAGATGTTAGGGAAGATTAACACATGAGGTAAAAAATTATCACCCGACACGAAGTGGAGAGTGATAATTTTTTCACCGAGTGTGTTAATCGCCCTAACATCTTCATCCAAGGGCAATATGATTTTTATTATACTGAATGCCGAGTTGAAAAACGTTAAAAACAATAAGTAGAACAAGAACATTGAAAAGAAATAACATTACATGTCACATGGTTTGTTTTTATACTCTTTCTCAAGTAGGAATAATAATCGGTAAACTTCGGACTAAGCAGGTGTTAATTTTTAAAGATCGGCAAACTTCGGGCTGAGCGGGTGTTAATTTTTTAAGATCGGCAAACTTCGAGCTGAGCGGGTGTTAATTTTAGACATTAACACCCGTTGCTAAGAATGGGCGGGGCTAACTAAGGATTAGTCAAAATTAACAAATGCAGCTTGTCCAATGAAATTAATGGATAATAAAAGAAATTTGCATAAAGTATAATAATATGGAATATGTAAGGGCGGGAGTTACAGGGAGTTTCTATATTCGGATCCTTGTATCGAGTAGTGTTTTTTATTAATCTTCCAACAGATCAATTTACGACAGGGTGCAGATATTTCTTGATAATGTATTTCTAGGACTTACCATTTTAGTTCTTGCAGGCTCTGTCAGAAATGCTATAGGCATTTTTAGCAATTGGTTATCCTAACCAAAATAAGTAATAAAATTGTCCTTGCTTCAGAAATTGTCAAACAAAATTCACACTACAAGATTCTCTATGGATTATGAGAAATTATATGTAACAGTATACACTTGCAGAAATCACTTGTATATTTATGTAATATCATCCAATTCATTAACCAACAGCAATAAAACTCACGCAAGTTGTTAGTAAAGCATGTTACGAAAATCACAGCGGAATAAAATCCATCAATTTATAAGAGTCGGCAGACAGAATATTCTGAAATATGATTTGTGTAAAAACCCTTTTCAACTTTATATAATCCATAACGATAAATTAAACTTTTTCTAATTCCAATTGATTTCGAAAACTCTATTTCATTATTCAACAATCTGAGACAATAGATCAGCAAGTTTTAAATCTCCAAATGACAAACATGTAATGCTATCCCTTAACGGACATTAAACAATTTCAAAAAGATCATTAAATTTCAAAAGTTGAAACCTTTCAATATGGAAAATTTGATACTTTTAAATATTATGGAAACATACACAAAAAAGAACACATTTAGAATTAAAATCAATTCATGTTTAAATATTTGAGATTTCCCGCATGTTCAAATAAAAGTCATCAAATTCAAAAGGTCCCTTTATTCCGATCGTTCACACTTTTTCGTCAAAATAAAATGCCAAAAATCAATATTTTCGTTTGTTATGATCAAAATCTGTTCTCATGTTGTATAAAATAAGTGAAAAATCAATGGGCATTCCGAAAGAGCCAAGGGTATTTAGACAATATTATTCAATGCACTCAATTCTCTCAACAAAGTCAATAAAAAGACCACAGTCTACAGAAAAAGGTTTAGAATTCTAACAAAAGACCACACCAGGAGTAATTAAGAAAATATGAAGACAATAATTAAACATTCTATGTAACGTTTGACAGGTCAAAAAATGCTATAAGTAATTGAATTCTATTGAACATTTGAAATCAGGGCAATATTTTACCGTGTTTTACCATTTCATTCTTGTGAGGAAGAGTAGGTGAGGATCACATTAGCATTTCAAAAAAACAAGTTTAAAATTCTGAATACCCAAGAAATTATTTTGATAATCCCCAACCCTACTATACCTTTTTTTCAAATGGGGTCCCATCTTATAAATTTAGAATTTTTCATCATAACTACCGAATTTGGGGAAAATGAAAATGTAGGGTCCTAAGACCTCAAAAAATTGAGATATTTTGGTGGAGGGATGTTTGGCAATTTTGTGCAAATTGATGTGCATGTCTTATTTTGGCATATTTAATAGGTACTTTGGTTAAACAGCTGTTTAATTTAAAAGACAAGAAAATGTATGGCCATTTTCACCCCTATTAAGCTGGGTAAGGGTTAGGTACAGGTAATGTTCAAATATAAAAAACTGTACCTAAACATTATCCTGAATCGGGACAAAACGTTATCCAATGTTACTTAAAATGAGAAATTTGTTTACATTTTTCTCAACGGGGCTAAACATTATCCAAGCGGACTAAACCATTTATACACGAACTCATCTGTACCTAAACTGTTCACCTAGAACTCAGCTTAATAGGGGTGATTCTGTGTGTAAATACCTTGAGAATATTAGACAACTTAGTTTTTATTTACATTTTTTGTATTACCATACTGTACTTACAATATATACTGATATCTTTAGGGAATTTCCAAATCAATGATTGGAGTTTATAATTTCGGAGCTTAATAAATTTTGGTGTCTGAATTTTGGCACCCTGGCGGTAGGCACCAAATGTGGATACCTGTCAATTATCCTTATTTATGGGGGTTTTCCCCATGAGAACTTTCAAAGAGCAATTATTTCTTCCTTACCTAACAAAACAGAAACTGGTCTATTGCACAGTGTTTGTCCTGTCCTTGAGATCCTAATCAAAGTGCTGACAGCACTGCTGGAAGTGTTGCCGTCATAGGAATAAATGAGAGTGGGACCAATCATAAAACTATACAAATTCCCTTTTGTATGTGTTGTGGCATTATTTAGAAAGAGTCTATTATGCAATGACCAATAATTCATTTTGGTTGTTCAGATCAAAAATTCATTCAAAACCACTCATGTGCAGACAAATTAAGTTGTGTTATTTTTAGGAAATCTGCCATGTTAATCTGACATAAAGCTTCCAAATGCACATATTGCTCCTTGTGAATCTGGGTGCTTATTATCTGTAAAAATATTTTTCCCATTGATAGTCATATGGTATATGACCTTCAGTCGTCATGCAATTTTGTAAAAAGCTTATTCAAAGACCATTGTAACTAAATTTGGTTCTAACTACTACTTTTTTGTGTTGTATATGTAGTGTTTTGTGGGCATGTAGTGTCTTTGGTCTTCTGTCTTGTGTTCTCTATGGACTTTGATTTACTAGTATGTAATCTTGTGCTTTATTCCTTTGGTATTCTACTGTCTTTGTCAAGTAATGATTTTAGAATGTATTTTCCCACAGGTTTTAATGTTAAATTAGTAATTCCCGCTGGCAGCCATCTTGAGTAGGATTCTGACCTGCAGGACACAATATTAATAAAGACAAACCCCGGCAGACAAACAAAAGGGCCATTATGGCCACATTCGGTTTCACAGGCACTGGCATCACGAAAAAGGACAGGCAGACGTTTTATTTTTACCGAGAACACTGAATCAAGTCTAAACAAAAACATTTAAGAATGTCTCGTTCTCGTAGACAGGTACGTATCTTGCCGAACCGAATGAAGGTTATCCTCCTCTTTTAGCTCAAAGTGGATGTCAAATGCCATGTCAACTAATCACATAAACGACTTCTACATCTGAAAATCAGTATATTAATACTGCGTATGTTCATATTACGCAAAAATGATGGTACGACTTTTCGTATGCAGATGATCGCCATCTTGGACAACTAAATATTTATTTCACGTGACTATGGTGGTCATGTGATAGATGTAATTCATACGCCAAGCACGTGTTTCTTAATTTTCCATTACCTGAGATCGCATTGCAGTCGTGTTAAAGATTTCGATTAAAACGTCAATATTGAATCATCTTTTGTATTGAATTGTTCGTCTTCTTCTATACTTCACAGCTACAATTTCTGCATTAAATTCATAATGCATGCCCCTGCTTAGAGTATTAATCACGTGATATGGTGGTCATGTGATGGATAAAATTGGACAATGTATCATTCGCCAAGCACGTGTTTGTTAATTTCCTCACCCGATTTTTTTGTTTGTTTGTTTTCTGAGTTTTCTTCTTGTGAAGAAACTGATTTAAAATATCAAATAAACCCTCAATATCCATTGCTTATAAATATTTTGCACCACAACGGTCAGATTATTGTGAAGGCATTGGGACTTTTTTCTATCGCTTCACAAACTACCAATTGTGCATCCGATTTGATTTCGTAGTACTGTTCATTGAATCTTATCATGACAAGGGAAGCTGTTGCATCCGCAACACTTCCAAAAAACAAGAAAGTGGATTTAAACTCCCCTTTGTCGGTTTTCTTGTATGCCTGCAGGTGTTTAATGCATAAAAACCCCCATGAGCATTTTCAAAAGTTGGCAGGTATGAATGCGCCAAAATAAAACTAGTACATCCATATTTCCAGATTAAGAGTAATAATTAAAGAAGTGTAATTGCAATAATTACTTCTGAAGCCAGTTTGGAAAAACACTGGTGACTGGGATCAGAGCTAAGGTTTGCCAGAAATACAGGGACTGCATGGCCTGCACAGGAGACAGAAATGAGAAAATAAAAATAGAAATTTTGTAAATACTGTTGCTGCCATTGGGGATTTTTGTATTTGGGGAATTGGGCTCCCAGAAGTTAGCCCCCCTGGCAACAATAATTCATAAAAGTGTCATCAATGTATTGCCCCACAAAAAATTGCCATCCTTCAATATATAATAAAAGGTATTAGTTATAAGCATTCATTTGTATCAATTCAAAATAGAGTTACCTCCCATATGCCAGTTTTTATCTGTCTTATCAAACTTTATCTGGTTCTTCTGCAAAACTATAAAATTTACAATATTTTTCACAACCAATGATGAAGAAATAAATTTTATCACCCTGGCCTGCTCAACAGTAAATGTGAATCTAGGAATTCTATTTTTTTAACCTTATTGAAGAATGCAGCTTCATCAGACATTAATATAGAGAATAAACATTAATGCTAAACTTGAATCTGAATGTAAAATTTATACGGTAGGTCATTGAACTTGGGCTGTGTTTTAATGCTTTTTAAATATCTATACAAAACTTATACTTTTTATAAACCTAAGCAACTAAAAATATTTCTATATCAAGTTACAAAATACTTATAAAGCACAGTGAGTTATAAGCCAGTTTAAACAAAGCACAAAATTTGGTTTAAAAAGTGTTGTTTTCACTGCATTCTTGAATACAATATTGGGCCATTTTTATACTCTCAAGATAAGATGACAAGAGAATTATAAAACTTTACCGTTGTCCATATAAATGTCCGAAAATTTTCGGCAAGAATTTCACAGCTTTTGTTTTCGTGTAGTATAAATTAATATTTTGTCTTAAGCTGTAATTGGTAAAAAGATTATTGTACCATGTCTACCCTAGTTCCTGTTAATTGCCTATAATTTTTTTCTTTCCTTATGCTGTTTAGTGCTTTAATATTCGTGGTATGAAAGTTTCTTGATTTTCCGTCTTGCATTAATTAACGATTTATAAAATAAAATTAATACCCTGCGAAAAATAACAACCATACAGAGGGGGGGGGCTTGGGCGGCCCTATTTCGGGATGTCGGGATTATGTTTTTAAGCTCCAGATTTCGGGAAATTACTTCACCGGGAAATAAAGTCAGGATTTCGGGAAATTACTTCACGGGGAAATAAAGTCGGGATTCCGGGATGAGACCCCCTGAGAATTATCAAATACCTAAGTTGCAGTGAATTTAACTTGGATTTCCAAATTTGTGCAATGTTGAAAGTCCCAAGTCATCAAGAGAATAACAAGGGATATTAAAACAACAGGCTCTCAAGAGCCTGTATCGCTCACCTGGACCATGGCTGACATAGATATAAGGCATTTCCAATAGGAAAAACAAAACATAAAATTTAGCAGAATACTTTTTTATATTAAATTACAGTATTTTTGTTTGGTTTCCATGGCAACCAAAAGATCCACCATCCATTACAACCCATGACAGAACATCATTCAAAAAGAATTTGGGCAGGGTTTTGCCTTCTAATCAATGTAATACATAATGCTGAAACTAAAACATTCAGACCACAATTCAAATAAAAATTCAAAAATTTGGGCAAGGTTCCCCTTAAATTCAATAAGGCCAATGTAAAAACTATGTTCCAGATGGTGGCCATCTTGGATGAGGTATGGACCTGCCAGATACCTTTTCTGGATGGGACCATATAAGGACCATTGTGGCTTAGTTTGGTTCTAATTGGACTAGTAATTTCTGAGGCGAGGATCTTTGAATGTATATTCCATAGGGTCCAATGTTAAAACTATGTTCCCACTGACGGCCATCTTGAATGGTATGGACCTGCCAGATACCTTTTTTAGGAAGGGACCATGTAAGGGCCATTGTGACTAAGTTTGGTTATAATTGGACTGGTAGTTTCTGAGAAAATCTTTGAATGTCTTTTCCATATGGTCCAATGTGAAAACTATGTTCCGCTGGTGGCCATCTTGGATGAGGTACATACCTGCAGGATACCTTTTTTGGATGGGACTATCTAAGGACCATTGTGGCTTAGTTTAGTTTTAATTGGACAAGTAGTTTCTGAGAAGAAGATCTTTGAATGTATTTTCCATAGGGTCCAATGTTAAAACTATGTTCCAACTGACGGCCATCTTGGATGAGGTATGGACCTGCCAGATACCTTTTTCAGGAAGGGACCATGTAAGGGCCATTGTGACTAAGTTTGGTTATAATTGGACTGGTAGTTTCTGAGAAGATCTTTGAATGTCTTTTCCATATGGTCCAATGTTAAAACTATATTCCGCTGGTGGCCATCTTGGATGAGGTACATACCTGCAGGATACCTTTTTTGGATGGGACTATCAAAGGACCATTGTGGCTTAGTTTAGTTTTAACTGGACAAGTAGTTTCTGAGAAGAAGATCTTTGAATGTATTTTCCTTAGGGTCCAATGTTAAAACTATGTTCCCCGCTGGCGGCCATCTTAAATGAGGTTACAGACCTGCCACAACCTCTTTTGGAAGGGACCATCTAAGGACCATTGTGGCTGAGTTTAGTTTTAATTGGACTATGGTAGTTTCTGAGAAGAAGATCTTTGAATGTCTTTCCCATAGGGTCCAAAGTTAAAACTATGTTCCCCCCTGGCAGCCATCTTGGATAAGGCACGGACTTGCCGGATACCTTTTTTAGAAGGAACCATCTCAGGACCATTGTGACTAGGTTTGGTTATAATTGGACTGGTAGTTTCTGAGAAGAAGATCTTTGAATGTCTTTTCCATAGGGTCCAATGTTAAAACTATGTTCCCCGTTGATGGCCATCTTGGATGAGGTACGGACCTGTTGGATTTTTTTTTTAAAGTGGACCACCCAAGGACTATTGTGACCAAGTTTGGTTCCAATTGGCCCAGTGGTTTCAGAGGAGAAAATCTTTGAATGAAAAGTTTACGACGGACACCAAGTGATAGCAAAAGCTCAGGCTGGCATAGCCAGGTGAGCTAAAAAGTCATTTGATCCACTGTTATTTTGAAAAACTTTACAATCACAAACAAAACCACACAACTAACTCTTACTAGCTCCTGAAATTAAACAGTGTGAATATGCCCGCTGTACTAGCCCATCTGTAGCCCATTTGACAGTCACTTTGTTTTTTACTCAACCACCTCATCAGCTTTCTAAATAAAATTTCTTACCCTTTGAACCTGAACTTCTTACCTTTCTTTTGACCTTCTGACTGACTTGTCTCCCCTTGCTATTGTAATATCCTTGTCTTGAAGGTATTGAAAAATACATATTGCTTCTTCTATTGAAATTCAAAATTCTTCACACCTCCAAATTTAATCTATTCAATCTTTTGTCCAAAAATAGCAGAAATACTATCAAACAGTACATTTTGCGGTTTAATGTATTTGCAGGAAGTTCTTTAAGTGTTTACTGTTGGGAGTATCCATAAATACAATCCTTCTCAAAACCTAGACGTATAAGATGACTGAAATCTTGTAAGATTTCACTTCATATAATCTTTCAACAACAACGAAGAAATAAAATCGTCATATATACAAAATATCATTTTTCCATTTAAATCTCTTATTGAAATTAATTCAACTATTTTAATCCTTGAAGATGATTTAAAATATGATCGAGATACTCTTCAAATATTAAAGAAATGTACATCATTTTGAAATGAACGTTGTTTTTCAAATATCTATTCCCAGATTTTTACAAGAACCTGTTTACAAGCTTTACGACTATCATCTGAAAACACATTAATTTACAATCACACATGAAAAACATAAAATTAATTAGATGCACAGAAAAGATCATCTTTCTGTTCAATTAATTCACTCCAAAACGGGACATTTAAAATTCAAATATTGTAATTATGATTTACCTATACAAGTTTTTCCCTGATTTATATTTACGTTAATTACCACATTATTGAATTGGGTTGGCCGTTAAATTTGTAAAAATCGCAGGTCATCTATGTTAATTGCCAAGATATATTATCTAAATGCTAATTTCCTTATACATCCAATTTTTAATGGGATTTAACTGTTCATAGCAATCCTTCCATGATAAATCTCTTTTACCTTTTAATGAGTCTAATTTTTGATGAAATGAACATCAATAAGTATAGAGCAGAATGTCAATTTCATATAAAAAGCGTTAACAAACAGGATTATAATTAAAATTGAAAATTATGATTAACTGTAAACCTTTTCAAGTTTATGGTGTGGACCTACATAACATAATTTTCAGTGTTTTTTTTTCTATCAAATTTGGGTCCGTTTATAGGACCCAGTCCAAATGGGAAATATACTCATATTTTCCCAAAAACATGACAAATTTACCCAAAATAGCACTGCCATTAGTTAAATATAAATTTAACCAAGGTCAGTATTTGAAATTGGCCTTTTTACAATGTAAACAATGTTTGGAATACTCTCTATAATGGTGTTATTTAATGAATTGGTTGCAGATATAAAGAAATGAATAGAATACCTCAGATAATGCATTTTTTTTTATTTCCCAAATACAGAAAATTTTCCCACTTTAAAGGGACCCGGACCCATTCCCAAAAAGGTGAGAAAAAACACTGATTTTAGTTTTTGTGCAGCATATCCATATGGAGTCTTTATCAAAATCTATGTTCACATATATCTTGAAAATTTTGCACCAATAAATATACTTTTAAAAGATCTAAATTTCGCATAAGGTAAACTAGTTCAAAAGTGTGAATCCAGAGTGAAATTATTACTGTAGGAACAATAAATGCAACTCCGATAAATTCATAATCAGTGTAACAAATGATCCAACCCTACCAACAAAAAAAAAAATCAGAAAACGCACCAAAGGTGCGAAAGCCGAGTTGCGAACATTTGTTATTTTCATAAGTACATCATCGGATAGGCAAATAGTTGCATAAGCATATAAATTCTTTTATTTCAGAGATTTATAATGGATTTTTTGAGGATGTTTGACTTTGTCCGAACTTGACTAAAAATTTGGCAGAGGTTATAATCTAGGTGATACATACTGCTGGTAACTGCATGAAGTCAAAACATTCCATTTTATTATTGCTGAAATTGTATGAGTATGTATCAGAATGCCTATTTTTCTAAAATTTCCGTTTCTAGTTTGGTATACATGGCAACCAGAAGCTCCACTATCCATTGCAACTCGTTTCAGACCACCTCTCAAAAAAATTGGGGCAGGGGTTCCCCTTATAATACAGGTTACATAACATATTGCTGAAATCAAAACATTCCAAGCCCCCCTTTCAAAAAAAAATGGCAGGGGTTCCCCTTATAATCTATTTTATACATATTTCTGAAATTGTGAAGAAATATATGAAGCAGATTTCTTTTTCAAAGATTCAGTGTTCGGGTTTGGTTTCCATGGTAACTGAAAGCTCCACTATCCAGTACAACCCATTTCAGACCACCATTCAAAAAAAATTTGGGCAGGGGTTCCCCTTATAATCAAGTTTATACATATTGCTGAAATCAAAACATCCCAAGTCCCCCTTTCAAAATAAAAATTTGGCAAGGGTCCCCCTTATAATCTAGTTTATACATGTTTCTAAAATTGTGAAGAAAAATATGTAGCACAATACTGCTTTTCTCAGATTCAGTGTTCTGGTTTGGTTTCCATGGCAACTGAAAGCTCCACTATCCATTATAAAACCCATTTCAGACCACCATTCAAAAAAATGTGGGCAGGGGTTCCCCTTATAATCTAGGTAATATGTATTGCTGAAATCAAAACATTCCGAGTCCACCCCCCCCTTTTCATAACAAAATTTTGGAAGGGGTTCCTCTTATAATCTAATTTATAATGCTACAGAAAATATGTAGCAGAACACTTATTTTTTAAATATTCAGTGTTCTGGTTTATTTCCATGGCAACTGAAAGCTCCACTATCCATTACAACCCATTTCAGACCACCATTTAAAAAAATTTGAGCTGGGGTTCCCCTTATAATTCAGGTAATACGTGTAGCTGAAATCAATGATTTACAAAAAAATCAGAATACACAAATGTATTTTTTTCATCTAAGGTTTTATTTTTACTGGACATTGCAAAGGACTTTTAGTAATAATGAATACTTCTTCACATTAAATTAATTACCTCCCTTAATTTATTACCTCCCTTTTTTAATTTTGACTTTTCAATATATCTTTTTTTACGTTATTGTCTTTCAAAAAGAGTGTGTTGGTGAATATAATTAGAACTTCTAAATGAATTTACATCTTCAAGCAATATAAAAACTACTTTTGTATGAACAATAAAACTTTTTTTAGTTATTTTTGTTTTCAAATAAGACCAAACCTGTGATTTAAGGCTTTATTGAAATGTTTAATATTTGTTACATTTTTTGAAGTTGTGACCTTGACCTTTGTCGCACAAACCTCAAAATTGATAGGGTTCCTCCTCTGATCATAACTCATGTCTATGCCAAGTTTCGTTTGGATGTGTAATGTGGTTCTAGAGATATTGTGTGGAAACGGATAAGTCAAATTTTTGTTCTATTTTTAGAAGTTGTGACCTTGACCTTTGTTCCACAAACCTCAAAATCGATAGGGATCTTCCACTTATCATAACTCATGTCTGTGCAAAGTTTCATTTGGATATGACATGTGGTTCTCAAGATAATCGTGCGGAAACCAAAAGTTGACGCCCCGACGCCCAGACACTATTCATCATATTATAAGCCGAGTTCGACTTCGTCGCAACTCGGCTAAAAATCATCATGAATTAACAGACTCACATCTTTATTAACACTTTGGGTATCTTCTACACCCCCCCCAACCCAAAAAATGATAGAAGTCTAGAAAAAAACACCTGATTTTAAATACTTCCATCTTATGCAGTGACCCTCGAGGGAACCCAGGGGTATAGAAATAGGACCTAGTATCTCTGGCTTGCGGGGTATATATGATCCCTCCTAAACGGGGCTGACCCCCCAGGGGAACCCTGGGATATAGAAATAGGACCCATTACGTGGTTGTGCGGGATTATGAACAGATATATCATGATTAGGAGGGGTATTTGCCAAAAATACAAGTCCCGGGGCAGTAAAATTTCCCGAGCCTGAAAGGCGAGGAAAATTTTGACCCAAGACTTGTATTTTTGGCAAATACCCTGACTTATCATGATATATCTGTTCAATTACACCGAATGTCTCTATCATTAAAGCGCACAGATGACTCCGGGACAAATACCATGGTGGGGTGGTATTTGCCAAAAAATACACCGGCTATTAACCAATCAGAATACAGCTTACTTACATAAGGTGTAATTAATAAAAACACAACCCTTCTTTCTGATGGGATGTAAACTCAGGTCCACGTGTTGGAAGAAATGCCACGCTTCCTACACGTGAAAGAACCCTTGTAGCAAGTTCTTTTTGAGTGGTCTGTAGGTGATCAGCTACAAGGCTAAATTCCCTGCCCCTTTCGATTTTACCCTACTTTTCCAGTGGCAGTAGAATTTCCTGTCCCATGACCCTTTCCATACCCTAAAGTAATTATTAATTAACAAACTTGTTCTCGTCTTGATATAGCTGAAATATTGCTGAGTAGACGATAAACAATATTCAATCAATCAATCTTATGCAGTGATGAATTGCTAAAATATTCACCCTGTCAAAATGGCATGCATAATTTAAGTTAGCCTTATTGAATTCGAAGTTTGTTGATAAGCACAGAAATGTAGTCCATTGAGTCAAGGACATATGGAAAATTCTTGCCTGGTTAACTCAAATTATTTAAGCTTTTACTTTGAAAAATGTAATGGATCCACAAGATTTGGAATGATAAAATTAGAACTTGGGCCAACCAAGCTCCCTCACTCTCTTTTTCCTAAAGTTGAGGGCTCATTGGTATCAGTACTATCAAGAAGACAGCTAATAATGGGAAATAACTCTAGTCAAACCAGCCATAACTGGTGTCTGACCTGAACATGTAATAATACATGACGCATTATAAAATATATTCATTTTCAACTGAACAGTATATATGTATATTGTCATTTACTGTGGAAGTACTTTTATTCGTGATCCCTATTTTGTGGGTACTTAAATTCATGGTTTTAAATCACATACATTAAAATTCATAAATTTGTGGTTTCAAATCACATACATTAAAACTCAATGTAAAATTAGTAATGGTGCATTACATGATACCCCGTCACGTTCACAAAATTTCAGTTTAAAGAGCCATAACTCTAGATCCCTGTGTACTTCTGCAGCCAAAACTATACTTGGCCTGTGTTTTATGGCAAACAACTTGCATACCAAATTAGAGGACAGTAAGTCATTTCATTCACAAGTTATCAGTCGGAAACCCTATAATTTGCAAAATTTCAAAGTTTCAAGGGGTATAACTCCAGAACCCCTTGGGCCTCTGCACCCAAATTCGAACTTGGCCTGTGTTTTGTTATTAACAAGTTACTTACCAAGTTTGAAGACAATATATTATTTCATTCACAAGTTATCAGTAGGAAACCCTAAAATTTGCAAAATTTCAAAGTTTAAAGGGGCATAACTCCAGAACCCCTTGGACCTCTGAACCCCAATTCGAACTTGGCCTATGTTTTGTGATAAACAAGTTACATACCAAGTTTGAAGACAAAATATTATTTCATTCACAAGTTATCGGTCGGAAACCCCAAAATTTGAAAAATTTCAAAGTTAAAAGGGGCATAACTCCAGAACCCCTTGGACCTCTGGGTTTTGTGGTAAACAAGTCACATACCAAGTTTGAAGATCTTGTGTTATTTCGTTGACAAGTTAAATGCATTTCATCGGGAACTAAATTTTGTGGTAAAGTGAATCACGAAATCCACGAAAATTGGAACCCCACGAACAATAGTACTTTCACAGTATTTGATCATTAATGAAGAAGACTCAAAAGTCCCGTACTTGGCCCTGCCTATTGTGATATAGGTAAGAATGTGGTTTCATTTGACTTAATTTGATAAAAGATACTAATAAATAAGTTATCAAGTGTGATGTGCAAATGAACAAATGTTAATGCACCTGAATGTCCAGTGGTGGGACATAAAACCAGAGATAGGGAAAATTGGAAGGTTTGTGATTGAGACAGAATTTTAAAAGTTACTTTTAATCTTTGTATTATGGGTGGTTTAACTGATTTTTTGCATTGAAATATGATTAAATTAAATCTCCTTGATCTCTGGTTAAATATAGGTCAAACCTTTTATAAAGTTCACTGTAATTATTAAGATCAAATTTTCTTCAATGATCAAAACAGAAGACTTTGTCCTTCTATAATTCGACAAGTTATGTGCAGAAATTTCATGAACCTTACCTGCAATGTATCATGCAAAGCTCTAACCTTAGCCAACGTGTGAACAACATAACATAGTTTATTGTATAGTATGCACCTTGGATATTTCAAAAATTTTGTCTTAGCCAACTGTTGCAATACAAGTATATTTTCTGTCTAAATCAATAAAATTTTCTTTCACTTTGGGGAATTGCGGGTATGGGGTGTGGAGCTGGGTTTCTGCTGGTTGGAGGCAGCATTTTCAAATGTTATAATGTGAGAAAAAAGTTTTTGTCTTAGTAAAAGATATAACACCTAATCACTCATTTTCTTTCTTAATGGCAGATATAGCTCTATTTTTGAACACAAAAGTTTTAATGCATTTCAATTTATTTGATCACAAAGTATTGAAGATTTATTCCAAACACACAACAAACTAGTAGCTCAGAGACTGAGCCTGTATCGCTCACCTGACAAAATGCTTCTATGCCATGCATGACCAAAAATGAAGTGTTTTACCAATGGGGTTTAATGTTTAGCTACTAGTATGTTTTCCATTAGCACCTATGTTTTTTGTCTGATCCTATTGAAATGAGTAATTTTTTAAGATGACTTTCTATGCAGTCAGTTAAATTTGCTTGAATAGTTTCAGAGAAGATGATGAAACGGGCTCCAATGTGAAACTATGCTTGGTGCTGGCGGCCATGTTTTGTATCGTATCGGAACTAAATAAGCTTAATTAAGGACATTTAGTACATCATTCCTGTAAAGTTTGGTTGAATTTGCTTCAGTGGTTTCAGAGGAGACGATGAAAATGTGATTTTTTCCCATAGGGTCTAATGTAGAATCAGACAAAACATGCAACCTTTGTAAGGACCTTCAATACATCATTCCTGTACAGTTTAGTTAAATTTGCTTCAATAGTTTCACAGCAGCTGTTGAAAAAGATGTTTTTCCCCTAGGGTCCAATGTTAAAACTAAGATCCACGCTGGGCCCCATGTTTTTTATCGGATCAGAACGAAATGAGCAATCTTTGTAAAGGACCTTCCATACATTTTACCTGTAAAGTTTGGTTGAATTTGCTTCGCTGGTTTCAGAGGAGAAGATGAAAATGTGATTTCCCCATAGGGTCCAATGTTAAAGTAAGTTCCGTGCTGGCCGCAATGTTTTTTATCGGATCGGAACGAAATGAGCTAACTTAGTAAAGGACCTTTAGTACATCATTCCTGTAAAGTTTGGTTGAATTTGCTTCAGTGGTTTTAGAAGAGGAGATGAAAATGTGGTCCAATGTTAAACCTATGTTACGCGCTGGCTGCCATGTTTTTTATTGTATCAGAACGAAATGAGCAATCTTTGTAAAGGACCTTCCATACATCATTCCTGTAAAGTTTGGTTGAAGTTGCTTCGGTAGTTTCAGAGGAGAAGATGAAAATGAAATTTTCCCATAGGGTCCAATGTTAAACTAAGTTTCGTGCTGGCCGCCATGTTTTTTATCGTATCAGAAAGAAATGAGCAATCTTTGTAAAGGACCTTCCATACATTATTCCTGTAAAGTTTGGTTGAATTTGCTTCAGTGGTTTCAGAGGAGAAGATGAAAATGAGATTTTCCCATAGGGTCCAATGTTAAACCTAAGTTCCGCGCTGGCGGCCATGTTTTTTATCGGATCAGATGAAATGAGCAATCTTTGTGAAGGACCTTCCATACATCTTTCCTGTAAAGTTTAGTTGAATTTGCTTCAGTAGTTTCAGAGGAGAAGATGAAAATGTGAATAGTTAACGGACGGACGTCGGACTATGGACGCCAAGTGATGGCAATAGCTCACAATGACCCTTCGGGTCAGGTGAGCTAAAAATGTCAAGTAAATATGTCAGTTATAAGACCATTACCAAACTCAATTATTTGAAATTGCTATTAAATTTCAGTATTGTGATTAAGGTTAAAAA
This sequence comes from Modiolus philippinarum, assembly GCA_002080025.1. Lineage (NCBI taxonomy): Eukaryota > Metazoa > Mollusca > Bivalvia > Mytilida > Modiolidae > Modiolus > Modiolus philippinarum. The sequence goes on along the minus strand of MJUU01013594.1, from coordinate 33,472 downwards.
AATTTTTACACATCCACATATCATTTCCAGTGGCAGATTTAGGGGGGGTCCCATCTTAGGTTAGAAAATATTTAAAATTCCTAGTTTTTTTTTTTTAAATTGGGTTCCCCTATCCCCCCTCCCCCGAAAAAATTTTGGATCAGGCCCCCCTTAGCAGAAAGTCTTGATCTGCCGCTTATTTCAGTACTGTGAATAACATTAAAGATTTTTACACATCCATTTACTTATTAATTTTCATGAAGAAAATCTGGATTATTCCCCTTACCATTCGTATAAGTACATTTTCTGGGTCTACTTCATTGATTAAATGATCCTGATCAGCATCATCCTCACTATCTGCATCTTCTCCCGAATCCTCGTCCAACCTTGTCAACATCCAATCCATTTTATTTTTCCATAAATTATCCATTTTCAAAGCATTAAAAACCAACGTTAGAATTGACCATAATGATTATTTCTCTTCAAATTGAAAGTTAAAGCTTGAATATCAATTCATTTCAGGTTTTGAACTAAATTATTGCAATGGAGATATATTCAATTATGACAATTTCAGATTCAATTTCAACATGAAATAATATATCAGTTGATGAAATTGCACAATTACATTTTGAATATGCAAGTTTTTTGTTTCACAATATGACATTTGCTATTCTGTTTTATTCCAAATCACTTTGCTACGATTTCACTAAAATTTTCCCTATCTTCAAGTCCATTTTATTATCGACACATTCCATTGAGAAGTAGTAAACTCTCCATAATATTTGAATTTTATATAAACAATCCTAAATTACATTGACATGCAAAATTATTATCTTTCAATATTCACCTGTCGAAAAATATAGACAGGTACTCGTTCAAAAATAAATTACGGGTGAAAATTGATAAAGTTTGCCAGCCAATGGTGGTATTATGAGGGATAAATGAACAATATTTTAATCACTTCTTTTTATATATAATTAATCCCATAAGGACTTAATACTTACACAAACACAATATAACACTTTGGTCTGTCGATCGTGATTAAAAAGAAATTTTATTATGACGGCAAACTTTACAATGCAAATATGTAAAAGTGTTTTCAATTTCAAAAGGACATGAACGTTTTATTGATATCTAAATCGAAATGCAATTGTGCTCATTAAATGTGCTAATATTGCACAGCATGAGAACAGAAATATTTCATTTCTATGTTGTTTGTTTCCCATTTGCTGCTAGGTACATGTGAAATGCACATCCCCACTGTGGTAATGTGTATTGAAATGAACTATAAACAACCTTACTTAAATCTGCTCTGTCTAGATCTGGAAAAGGCGATTTAATTCTTCTATTATTCAACAAAAAAAAAAACATTTCACATTTTATTAAATTGTAGTAACAGATAGATAAAAGACTTTAAATAAATCAGAGGCACTTTAGAGCCTTACTTCTCACCAGGAACTTGGCATCTAATTCCAGCCACTGTTTTATAATATTATTCCCTGTAGGAGGCAATATTGTTATACTTTATAAAATCAAAAATAGAAAGTGGAAAAATTTCGAAAATAAGTCCTTTAAGGATTTGTCGTACAGCTTGCAACGTTGTTAATATTTTTCCAAATACATGACAATAGGAATTCAATGAATGCATTTATCATTAACAGATTTTGGATTATACACAAACTATGAACACCTAAGGGACCAATGAAAACTGTTAGAGTTAGAGGGGTATTGGAGCTATTATGGTTGAACTATGTATCAACTTGAACAAATGGACCAGAATAAGGGTTATTTGAGACATCCATGATGTTCGAGCTATTGCTATTCAAGCAATCCAAGTTCAGTTGTAGTACATTTATAATCTCAATGAATTTAGACCTTTCAACAATATTTCTGGTCTCTCACTAATGACACTAACAGTTCATATTGCTGTATATTTGACCTTCACCAATAGTTCTTACTTCCTAAATCTTGGACAAACAGATCTAATTCCTTGCACTAAGAGTTCTTTTTACCAGACTCTTGACTTGCAACAATGTGGTTGTCAATTATTAGATCTGTGACTTTAAAGTTATATAGCAGTTCTCATTCGACTGACCTTTCACCTGCAAGAAACTAAGAGTTGTTTTCATTCACCTTTATATCTGACCTTAAACAATTTTCTTGTGACATTTGACCTTTGACCTTGAAGCTTCAGTCCTTAATATGTTTCAAAAGACTAGGTTTTCATATTAACTGTCATGTTTTCTTCTTTAAATTGGTGAGAGGAAATGTGTGTTGATTCTGATATAAATTTTGTACAGTGATCTGGGAAACAGGAATCCTGAAACTTCATTCCCCGGGAATTTAATTTAAATAAGGTGTAATTTCAAATCATCCTCAGACCACTTCAGTTTAATTAGCAGGTATTCATACCCACTGAAACTTGCCCACCAAAAATTTTTTTATTCTTGTAAATTTCGCAAACATTGTAAAATATTTAATGTCTGAGTCTGGTATGCTAAATGAATTTATACTTTACATTCCATCTATGGTTTAAACAAAGGAATTCAACAATATTTGTGTTGGAACCGATTCAATAAATTTGTCCCCACCGTCAGATTGAGACATGTAGATCTTTTGTCAGCTTCTGTGTTAAAGAAAACACAATGTCCAAATGTGGACGGAAACAGACAAAATATTGTGTGCATTCATCATAACGGAAACAGACAAAATATTGTGTACATTCATACACAATGTAGTTTTTTTGTCATCTTTTTACAAAGGAACTGCCAATTATTGATATAGAAGCAAACAATGAATCGGTCACAACCTCACTGCATTTGATTGGTCAAGAAGGTCAGGTAGGGACACATTTATTGAATCGACCCTATTTCTAGAGTGATCATGGGTGTGAATGAAACAAAACTAGAGAATGTGTCATTAAGATACAGATGCCCCGCCAATAAATTTATTGCAACGATTACCTAAGTCAAGCGGGCATGAAATTAATCCCCTGTCAGTGAATTGTGATGGAATATTGTGTGTAGTTGTTAAGACATGGACCTAAACCAAAAAATTTAACAAAGTCATTCAAGCATAATAGTAGGTCAAAGTCAACTAACTGCTAAAGAACTGGGTAGTTTTCATCCAGGTGATTAATATCATACAACAATTCATAGTTATATGTTGTGTAGTTTTAAAACGCAAAATTTAACACTAGTAAATCATGCCTAAAATATAGGTCAAAGTCACTAAATTGTCACTGATTTGGGTATAGTACTGATCAAGATGATTAATTTGATGAAATGACACTGTCTTATAATGTGAAGTTGTTAAGAAATTGACTTAAACTCATAATTTAACTGAAGTCTTTCAAGTGTAAAATGTAGGTCATGGACACCTAATTTTTAGTGAAACAGGTAGTTCTCCTTGAACTGAATGTTACAGTGAAATATCATGATGCTACAATACATAGTCATTGAGAAACAGACTTCAACAAAAAAATTCACCAAGGTCACTGAAGTATAAAATGTAGGTCAAAGCCACCTAGTTGTCAGCGATTTGGGTAGTACTCATCAAGGCAATTAATTTGATGAATGATCATTGCCTTATAATGTGCAGTTGTTGAGAAAAGGACTTTAACCAAAGTCACTGAAGCGTAAAATGTAGGTTGAAGCCACCTAATTGTCAATGATTTGGGTAGTACTATTCAAGGCAATTAATTTGATGAAACATCATTGTCTTATAATGTGTAGTTGTTGAGAAATTGACTTTAAAACAAAACTTAACCAGAGTCACTCAACCATGAAATATAGGTCAAAGTGTCAAACTGCCTAATGAACTATGTAGTACTATCAAAGATCTACCTACTGGTCTGCTATCATTGTTCTAAACCTTACAGTTTCTAAGAAATGGACTTAAACGCAAAACTTAACTGGACGTACGGTAACACTATATGCCCCTTCCGCATTCGTGAGTGGGGCATAAAAATGGTATTCATTCAATCTATTTGCAGCAATACAATTATGCATTTATATATTAATTTTGACAGGCAAATCAACAGCAAAACATCCTAATTCAATATGCAAACTGCAAGAACTTATGTCAACAACGTTTGTTGTTAAAACTGTTTCCCAACATAGAACAAATAAATTCTCCTGCCTGTCCCATATTTTTTTTCTTTGATGACCCCTGATGGTAATAAATTTACTTTTTATGTTGAAGTGGCCTTATCAAGCTTCATCGTCAAGCCCATAAATGACCTAAATGTCATATGTTAGAAAACTTCCAAATAAATTTTCATGGAAACTGTTATTTATCTAATAAAATCAAAAACTTTCACACCATTAAACTACAAAGAATTCAATAAAGTTTATGATACAGCTATTAGTAATTATTTTAAATGCCTAAAAAGTAATTTGGATTCAATAAAATCAGTGTCAATGTTTTATTTTATATAGAGAGCTGTCACACCCACTTTTCATAGTTACCTCGAACCAATTTCACTTGTAAAATTTCGTTCAGTCACTCTCAATATCTATTCATTTAACATTTTAATTTGAAAACTCTGACATATAGTTTATTTAAATACAGCAGTATTTTATTTACACAAAGATTAAATCATTGATAGATTTAAATAAAATTTATTGATGCTTTTAATATGGTTTCACAAACAATTGAAGTCTAATGGGACGTTAAAAAGTGATCAATTTCACAGCAAACTTAATTGACAATGAAATGTACAGAATAATTATATAACTATTGACATATCTAATGGGAATATCTCCATGTTAAGAGATTTTTGAAAAATACAGTTATAACATGACAAAATTTTAATTAAAAAATTTCATCCTAAGGGAGGTAACTCAAATTATTTTGGCAGCAGTGATAATCAATATTGTATTTTCTGATGAAAACTATCAATTTTTTTAGCAAAAAAGCATCAGCAAAGCAAAAACAAGAGCTGTCGCCAAATGGCAGCAAGATATAGCAAACGCTTATTGAACCATTGAATCAATTGTGTCCAAATAAAATTATTGATATTATGTCCAAATAAGACAAAAACAAATTTCACCTATTTTACTGGCCTCTTGGGTATTTCACACAAAAGTCATAAGCATTAGAGAAATTTTATTACAACACTTTGACAACAACTTCTCAATCGGATTGCAATGAAAAAAATTTTCTGCCACAGCTTTATTTCACAATATCTACCCACTGAATTAATTCTTTGAAAAATTGTCCAATTAAGTCCAAAAGATCACTGCAGATGGAATCAATGAAAAGTCAAAGTCGAATTATCTCCTTTTCCTTATTAATGACAATAATTATATACCTTCATGAACATCTCTACATAGTGTCCTTCCACTGGTAAAGTTTCATCAAAATCCTTCAAGTGGATTAAGAGGAGTTAATGTGCTAACAAGGTAATGTGCAAATTGAATCAATGAAAACTCAAATTATCTCCCCTTACTGGTCCGACAAATTATATTCCTTTATGCATATCTCCATATAATGTCCTTCCTTTGTGTAAAGTCTCATGAAAATCTTTCAACTCAGGTTTACATGGTTTAAGAGGAGACAGAGGGACGGACATATAAACACACAGGAAGGCAGCTATTCCTTCATATCCCCTAAACATCTTTGTGGGGGTATAATGATTTATCTTTTGATAAACCTATGGAATTATGGTTGTTAGATATTCATTGCATTCATTTACTACTTGTCTTTGTTTGAAAACCGAATGTTTTCCTTGATTGGGGTAATTTTCTAAAACAAAATCCAGTACTTTTCATTGACTTTTATTTTCAAGGCAGAAATTTTCCATTAAGGAATCACTTTTTCATGTTTTAGCAATTTTTTTTTACTTTTGAGGGATAATAATTGTCCTTTACAACTTCAAGATTATAATTTCAAAGTTTTGTTACTTTACTAGTTTCCTTTATTAAAAACATGAACTTTGTCCCCAAAAAATTTAACATTAGCTAGAAGATTTATTTTTTCTAATGAATTTGTGGTTTTCAGAGATTTTCTTCTCATTGTTTTCGCTTATTTTACCCTCGCTAATGCTCGCAATAAAATACTAGCAAAAACAACTTGAGCCCATGTTAAAATGCCCACAATCTATGGCAGCCATGAATTATTTCTTAATCAATGTCTGATATTCAGAATGTATAGGTGTGTGGCATTATTAGCATACCATAGTAAATTCCTCAGTACAAGAGGCCAGTGATGGTATATAATATTTTCCAGTATTTCAAGTATAAGTGGATAATTTTCCCTATCCTAATCAATTCAATATTCAAATGTTCAATTCTTCTTTAACAAATTTACTTTTTAAGAACAAATTGAATGTGCACATACATATTTCTAACATTTTTGTTTCTGTAGTATGTCCTTTTGTTATTTCACTTAATATTGGTAACTTTAGAAGCAAGCCTGAAAGACTGCTGACAGATTGTAGTCCCGATCTGGGACTAATATAACAGGGATTTAAAACTATTTAATAAACCAGTTTGATTGAATAAAAAGCGGTGTCCTGGCTACGATTTTCGGCCATAACTTTTGATTTACTCAACAAAAAATTATTCTGAAAAATTTGCCGTAAAGCTGATTTATCGCATATTTACAACGTTAAATAATCATTCAAACAACAATGAAATCCTAATTAAAAATGGGTAAAAAATGCACCATGGGTTGTTTTCTTGTGTAAAGAGGTCGTAAAATTATCGAGAAACCGTCCAATAAACAGGTATCAAACCACCAATTCAACCAATCAGAGTTGGAACG
>MJUU01013594.1:0-24467 GCA_002080025.1 Modiolus philippinarum | reverse complement strand
AAACTGTCCTGTCACGCGCCATCTCCAATCGACAGGACATACTTTTGAAGATATCAAAATACAGATCATTGAAGAAAACGATCAGTGGGATGACTTAACAAGGGATTTGCGAGAGAATTTTTGGGTCCACCAGCTGTGTACTTTAGAACCCAACGGTCTTAACGAACGTGACCAAATGAAATTCAACAGTAACAAAAAATAAAAAAAATATTTTTCCAGCGTCAAAAAATTATGTTAACATCCTTTTAATTAATTTTATTTTTTTTATTTCTTTCATATTTTATATTTACTATTTTTAGCTTTCTATGTCATAAAGAACGACAATATCTATGTTTCAATTTTCATTGTTAGTGTAATGGTAACAACAAAAATATTTTTATCGCACATGCAAACACGTGCGTAGAGAATTTATAATCAGCCTGACGAAGCCTGTGGAAAGGCGAAAATTTGCTGTCAATTTAACATCAATTTGCATTTTAGTGTCGTTATAATTATTTTATACAGATACTTATATTATTTCTATTTTTTACTTAATTGTATCAGCCTTCTGTTGGCAGATCCGACATTCTAATTAAACAAGGTTGTTGATGTTGCTATTTTTAGACAAATATATATATATATATATATATATATATTCATGCCACTTTTAAGTATAACAGCAAATATATTCAATAGTACCAGATCAAAGCACATATAAAATTATCAAATTTTTTCCACTGAATAAATTCACTATAGCACTGGTAGTTTATTCTTATATGAGGAAAATCGACACAGTATAATAAAAGTATGGTTAAATATGTCATCATCATGTCAACATTAGGCACATGATATATCAGGTTTTTGATAGTTTTTTATTTCTTTGCCAAAAACAGCAACATACCTCCATGTGCATTTTTTTCGAAACAGCAGCCAATTGCTCAAACAAGGCAAGTAGTGAGTAAAGCAAATTCTCTAATGGTATGTCAAGTTTAAACCGGTTTTGATCCGTTAGATAAATTTTCATATTCAACGTATGTTGAATAAAGCCCCGTGCTATTTCCCTCCAAATCTATTCGGCATACAATTCCCGGTGTTAACCATTTATAATTTGAGAATGAGATTACACCACTTTATCCCAATTATTACCATATTTTCCCTAATTTCTAACCAGTTTTCACATTTCCTGAACGGTGTGGAAACATTTGTTCTCCTCTCTAGAGAGGAGAACAAGTTTCGTGACATTTCCCGCCAAATTCATTAGGAAAACAATCCTCGGCGTTTTTCGTCCAGTCATTAGAGAAACAAGTCCACAACTTCAACACGTTAATTATGAAATTTCTCACATCTCGATAAATAAATTTTCAAATGTTTAAAAGCTCGGCAAGCCTCGCTTTCAAACATTTGCAAAATTTATTTAACTCGATGTGAGAAATTTCATAATCAAATAGTTCTCGTTAAGGAAACTATATTTATCCACTCTCAATAGTTAAATTTAAAATTTTGAAAATGCCCAGCAAGCCTCGAAATAGTTCTCGTTAAGGAAACTATATTTATCCACTCTCAATAGTTAAATTTAAAATTTTGAAAATGCCCAGCAAGCCTCGAAATTAAAATGTTAAAAAATGGCCTATCTCTAGTGGATAAAATATGGTAATGAACGAGATCTTGTGGTGTAATCTATATGTTTTTTTTATATTTGCCTAGTGGTTATAAAGACAGAGATCTTTGGAAAAGTTAATGGTAGACAGAGAGACAGATGGATATACTGAAAACAGTCTCAAAGCAGACTTTATATTAGGTTGCCACTTGGCCACCATTGTCAAAACAGGTAATCAACAATTAAAAAGTTTGCCTGGTGATGGCACATTGTCAGAGATGCATGCATATGAAAGTTTACATGATCCTCATATGTACATGCAGTGACTGAGATCTGAACTCTCCAGTTAATTTGGATACAAGTTTATCAAGCAGAAAATATAGGTAAAAGTGACCTAATTTTGCCTGGATGCTGACCTTCCGTCAGAAATGCATGCATATGCTAGATTACATGATTCAACCATGTATAGTGACTGAGATCTAAATACGGACCTAATTTTGAATGTAAGTCATTCAAGCAGAACAATATAGGTCAAAGTGACCTTATGTTGCCAAGATGCTGACCTACCATCAGAAATGCATGCATATTCAAGGTTACATGATCCTATCATGTGTAGTGACTGAGATCTAAACTCGGATGCAACCTTGAATTCAAGTCGTTCAAGTGGAAAATATAGGTCAAAGTGATGATGATCCTACCCTTCATATTTACCAAGATATATACTTAAATGTGGAAGTGGATGCTGACATGGACATAGACGCGCACGCCGGGGGTACTCCAATAGTCCCCCTCAGCTTCGTTGAGGAGAACTAAAAATTTGTTGCCAATAGCAATTTTTGGTGGCCAAAGATATTTTCGTCATTTGAAAAGGTCAACAGTAAGTAATATAAAGCGTCTTCAAGACCTCTCTAAAAGTGATATCCAATGTGCAATCAGCAGGACGTTTCTGGTTACCAAAATGTAAAAATTCAGTGGCCCAAAAAGGCGACCTATTTTTATTTTTAGCTGCCAATGCTATATCCTGGTCACATAGGCGATAATTTCAGTCAACAAAATAGAGCCCTGTTAAGCCATGTGAACTTAGAAATAGTTCTTCTACTTTAGTACGTACTCTTATACCACTTTATTTCTATTTATAACTTGATTTTAAAATCTTTGTTTTTATGTCGATAAAATTCTATTATCATGGATGAAAATCAATACACAATTTTCAATCCCCTTATCATGTTTATATGTCTTTACCCCAATATTGACAGAAATTCTTTTGAAACCTACATCTTAGAAACCAACACCTTTGTTTTTATTTACCAGTTTATTTCAATGTCAATCATGCTTAGTGATTTCATTTCCATGTTTTTATCATAACAAAGTTGCATGGAAACTGCACAAAGACAGACTGATATGATCCATCAATAAAGTTCAGAAATTTCTTTTTATTTACTATTTTCTTAATTATCATTCTGCTTTGTTTGTATTTTTTATCTATGTGTTGGGGGGTATGTCTTGTAACCCCCAAAATATTTCAAATCCCATTACTTCAATACAGCATAGAAACCCTTAATCTGACATTTCAAATATCGTGTGTTTTAAATATTCTTTTGCCTGATCTTAAAAACAGTCAAAATGATGCAATAAAATACATTTTAATTTTATTTCGATCATATACATCAATTTTAAAGACTGGAGATACCTCATGTAACTGAGGCATTGATTTTTTTATGCTTTATAAATGTCTCTTGGATTCAACTATTTGAATAAAACTATAGAATTTTACGCAAAATTCATTTCAATCCTGCATGTACAAAACAGTGTATTCAATGCATTGATTTTCTTCTAATTGTTTCATCTATCTTAATAATCATAGCGTTAATTCAAGAACCTCGTTAAAGGATAAAATTCCGATCATAAAAGTATTGTCTCCTTATCGCCATCTTAATAAACACCTAGATTAATTAACTCGACAAAAAATGATCAATTATTAATTGGAAGATGATTTCCTCGTTAATTACAAATCCATGCAAAAAATAACATCTTACAAAATAATCAATACAAAAATAATTAGAACTCCACAATATTATGACATAATGATCAGATTTATCCGATACTATCCTCTATCATGGTTATATACATAAATAGCAATACACAACTGGGAGCTGTAATTTCAAGGAAGGGGGGGGGGGTTGAATATAGGAAAGGATAGGAAAAGATTGAATGATAAATATCATCTTAAGCAATAATTTGGCAATATCCTGACAAAACCTATTCTGAATACCAGTAGCATTTGGCATGGAAAAAAATTATGAAACAAGAGGCTCTCAAGAGCCAAAATTGCTCACCAAGACTGTCTAGGTTAGGGGCTTTAAAATAGATTAATACTGTTCACGAATTGCTCATTTATAATGTGTCCCACCATAAACTAAATTGCTCATTCATAATGTGTCCCTGACCATCAACTGAATGTTTAGTTGTTTTTTTTTTATATGTGTAATAAGCAAACTTTCTTGGTGTGAAATAATTCAAACAATTTACTCTATTTCATGTTAGCGATTTGTTCCAATGTTACCCTGACAACAGAACTTCTATCAATAAAATTTACTCTGCGTTTTATTACATTGACAAATTTACCTGTTGAACTTGTTCAAACTTTTTATTAAAATCCTCAAGTTTGTTTTTTATTAATACAATTTTGATTTGTACAACTTCTGTGAAGATATATCGAGAGTGATTGCCTCAAAATTGAATTCTATATCAGTTACACTGGTGTTATATTTCACCGAGCAAATGATTACTGGTAGATTTTTATTTTATCTACATGATTGAGGTTTCCATTGCAAATTAAAACTCCCGTTATGCAAATATCAAAGAAGTAATTTCAAAATTTAATCTTAATATACACATGTAATTTAGCAATAAATGTACACATCCAAATCGTTTCATAGAATCCTTCTTCTCTTCAAACCATTAATTTAAATAGAAAATTCCAGCATAGGGATATTTAATTACAGCAGTTTGTCATATTTACTGAAATAAATTGTTTACTTTACATATTAAATATGAAATATTTTATAAACCAAACATTATAGTCGTTCAGACAAATTTTATCTCTCATGAGGTCAAGATAAAACTTTGAAATTTAAATCAAGTTTTTACCTACACATGAGATGAACTATTACACCATTAAAGAGTTTAAGGTACCAGAGCTTTCGAAATAGATAAACTGATTGTACTGTGGCATAGCCATAAACGAGTGAATCCTACCCATTCTTCTTAAAGGTCTAAAGCTTAATTACTTCCCCTTATAATATTTTACTTCATGCACATCTTCAGCTTGTAACTGTGTAATATTTCATCAAAATGAGCTGTTTCAGAGGGGTTGGGCCCTGACAATATACATTTTTGTATACAGATGGTCACAGATGGACATTTCTTCCGTAAATGGTGGTTTACAGTGGGAGATGACCCATGTGAGATCGATGCACGCGACCTCATCTCACACCGGTAAATGACCAACCAGACGTGTTGATTTTTGTGATACAACAATCGTAACCATGACTTTACGTCATAAAACACCTGACGTCACAATGTAAAGAATACTCAAATAGCGACAACGTTATTCAAACAGTAAAGGTTACCAGACGTTTGTTTTAGCTTTTTACGGAAGAAATAGGATCTTGCATCAGATCAAAATTAAAGATCGGGACATCTTTCACTAGTGTAAGAAATTCTACGTCTTTTCCTCTCGTTTCGCTACGCTCCACTCGAGAAAAGACGAAATTTCTTACACTTGTGAAAGATATCCCGATCTTTAATCTGACCTTATGCAAGATCCTATTAAACTCCTGAACTACACTTCCATATCTGAACCTGAAATGCATCTTGGCCTGGCTTCAGCTACATGTGAGAACTTACATAACAAGTTCACATATTATGTGTAATATCAATTAAAAGTTATTCTGAAAAAATAGTAATAGTGCATTACATGATACCCCACCATGTTTCACCATGTGACCATTGGTAAATAGTTTAAAAGACCGTAGGTCAGTAGTTTTAAAGACCACCTGGTGTCAACAATTTCAAAGATCATATGTCAATAGTTTCAAATACCAAAGGTCAATAATTTCAAAGACCATAGGTCAGTAGTTTTTAAGACCACTGGTCAATAGTTTCAAAGAGCAAAGGTCTATATAGTTTTAAAGACCATAGGTCAATAGTTTCAAAGACCACAGGTGAATAGTTTCAAAGACCACAGGTCAATAGTTTCAAAGACCAGGTCAACAGTTTTAAAAACCATTGGTCAATAGTTTCAAAGAGCACTGGTCAATAGTTTCAAAGACCAAAGGTAAATAGTTTCAAAGACCATAGGTCAATAGTTTCAAAGACCACAGATCAATAGTTTCAAGGATCAGAGCCATAGGTCAATAGTTTTAAAGACAACACAACCATTCCTTTAATTGCAAAAATAGTTTCATTTTTTTAACACAATGTAAGAGAAAACATCTTTTGAGGTATAATAATATACAGTTATTGACTGGGTCCGAAAACAACAGCTGTTTTGTTTGACCCGAGGACTGAACTGTTGCACGAAGCCGAAGGCTGAGTGCAACAGTTTCCTCAAAGGGTCAAACAAAACAGCTGTTGTTTGAGGACCCAGTCTATAACTGTTTTGTTATACCTTTTCATGTTCAATGAATACGCTCCATTTCATCTGAATACAATTCACGTCGCCAATTTGGTTATGCAGACGACAGGAGATCATGTGATACGGACGTAATATTTTTGAACCAATCAAAATAAGGCAGGTGGTCAACAGATCGTTGTCGGTCAACAGACTCAAAACTGTTGACTGGTCAACAGATCGTTTTTTGGTTTGAGACATAAAACAGACAAATTGTCAATATTTTTCCCCAATGCATTTATATAAGGAAAATATTATAAGGTATAACAATAGTTTCTATTCTATATTTTGAAACATATATTGTTTTCTCAAAAGTTAAAAGAAATCATTTTTTAGCAATATGAACTATCAATAGAGGCTAAATATATCCACCCATCTTGAAATAATATTTTCTTATTGGTCTTACTTTCACTAATGTGTTAAGTCTAAATGCAGTTAGTATTTAAATATTTGAAAACATTTATATTGATGAAAATTTTCAGCCTTAATGTAGATAAAAAGATTTCAGTAGTTGTCAATAAAGCTTTTAAATCATGGCCGTATTTACATAATGGATATTTCATGTTTTTACGTTTACTATTAAATAGCTCTAATAAAAGACATTTTACCAAACAAAATTTGCTTATTAAACTTTCACATAGTGCCCAATTCAGCCTTTTGAGATCTTTAAATGTTTATATGTATAGAAAGATCAAATATGTCTATTGATTTTATAGAAACTTAGGATAAATTTTGAAATACTACATACGAAATTTATTAGAGTGTCAATTTCTGAGTAAATATACTGTGAAATAGTGTTAATTACCAAATTTAGTCAGTGGAAAATTCTTGAGAAAAAAGTTATTGATAAGAGACGAATGGTTTCTTTCAAATTTATATCAGATCTAGACAACATATTTATCAATAAATTGTGTATACTGTGAAAGTACTATTGTTCGTGGGGTTCCAATTTTCGTGGATTTCGTGGTTCGCTTAAACCACGAACATAAGTTCCCAACGATATGCATATCTTCCATAGAGTTTTAATGTATGGAATTTGAAACCACGAATTTAAGTACCCACAAAATAGTGATATTTATGAAAACCACGAAAATTGATGTCCACGAATAAAAGTACTTCCACAGTATTATGTTTAAAGAAATCTTTAAAACCGTGAATACATACAAAAAGAACTGCCCTCACATTCACTATTCTAAAAATAATGTTTAGATGTCCTCTTAATATTGCAAAACTACCCACTGAGTACTACCCTGAGCCATTAGTGGAAAAATGTCAGAGTTAGAAAAAACAGTCTGCATGCATGTCTGCCCAAAGCAGGCTAATTTTGGACAGGGCAGACAAATATTCTCAAACATTTACATAGACATATAGCATATATATTGAAATTTGGTATTCAGGGCAGAGTAGAATTTGGACTGAGTCTACAATTCTGAAAAACATCCAAAAATTTGAAGGTCTTATTAACCAAATATCATACATGTTTTTTGTTGGGAACAATCCATGTCGATAACAACAAGAAGCTATACAAAGTCATTTTCAAATTTTTTTGTGTGTATTTTCCATTAACATGACAAGACCTTACAGACCTATATTTCATTTCAGAGCTCTTCCCCCAAACTCTGAGTTTATAATATACTCAGATATTATTTCAGTATCTTATTTACAAAGTTTTCTTACAGGAGTCACTTATTTTGTCATTACATCCCGTCCCACTCTGGGCTGAGTTCATGTACATTTCTCAAGATTTGTATCTTCAAACAGATATATAAAATTCTTGCATATGTTCATGATTTATAAATTCCAGAGTTAAATCTGAGTATACATATACATGGTTTAGTTATTCAGTGACGTTAAAGGTTTGCAATTTGAATATTTATTTTAACCATCATCTCTCCAGACCACATTTACCAAGCATCACTATAATTTCTATTTAAACATGATCATACTAATATCATGTTTTATATCTGGATAGTAGACCCATAAATTCAAAGTATATACCATTAAAAACATAGCAGTTTCTATGGAAGGGCTTCAAGTATCTTAAGTATGCATTTCAAATCTGCACATGATCGATCTTTTATAAAAGCACAAATATAGTCAGAAATCATTCATCATGTCAAGAAACAGATAAACCTGCCATTGCAAGGTGTTCATAAACTTTAAGATAAAAGAGGTACTTCACACCTCTTTTATCCTTAGCTTTAGATGTGACCTTTGACCTTGACCTTTCAAGTAAATATATGAACATTAGGTACTAAAAAATATACTATCAACTAACTGCATTCTGCATGCTGATTTAATATTCAACTTCATCATACGAGTTTAAAAAGAAAAGTTGAAAAGTCTTTAGATTTCAAACTTGAACTTCATCAATTATAATTGTACTGGAAGGTTACCCAATCATACTAAGTGCTATCTTTATATACTTAGTTTGAGTAATACCTCTAACTTCCAACTTATCCCTGGAACAAGAATTTCCCTTCCTGATTTTCAATATTTCCACAAACATGCATTTTAACATAAGACCTTGATTTTTCAGAGTTTGTGAAAAGATGTTTTGGTTTGTTACTGTTAGACTGCCAAATAAGTTTTCCTGTTAGTACTATATTTTTTGCTGAACAAAGTACTTATGCAAGAAAAGTAACCAACAAAGTACTTATGTAAGAAAAGTAACCAACAAAGTACTTATGTAAGAAAAGTAACCAACAAAGTACTTATGTAAGAAAAGTAACCAACAAAGTACTTATACAAGAAAAGTAACCAACAAAGTACTTATGTAAGAAAAGTAACCAACAAAGTACTTATGAAAGAAAAGTAACCAACAAAGTACTTATACAAGAAAAGTAACCAACAAAGTACTTATGTAAGAAAAGTAACCAACAAAGTACTTATACAAGAAAAGTAACCAACAAAGTACTTATGTAAGAAAAGTAACCAACAAAGTACTTATACAAGAAAGGTAACCAACAAAGTACTTATGTAAGAAAAGTAACCAACAAAGTACTTATGCAAGAAAAGTAACCAACAAAGTACTTTTGTAAGAAAAGTAACCAACAAAGTACTTATGTAAGAAAAGTAACCAACAAAGTACTTATGTAAGAAAAGTAACCAACAAAGTACTTATGCTAGAAAAGTAACCAACAAAGTACTTATGTAAGAAAAGTAACCAACAAAGTACTTATGCAAGAAAAGTAACCAACAAAGTACTTATGCAAGAAAAGTAACCAACAAAAGCTTATTTTTGCCAGTCAATGTGACTATCACATTTTATAGATATGCCAGACCTAGCTATTTTTGTTTGTCAGGCCCAACAGGTTAAACGATTGCACAAATATGTTCTGGCAGACTGTAACTGGATGTTGATGTTATTACCATTTGACTGAATTAAAATACAACAATGTCATGAATGTAGCATGAAAATTCAGTGCTACTGCTTGCAAAAATACTGATGTCTTAATTTCATACAATGGTATTTCCAATTTTAAAATGACTAATTCCAACCAGTGGTACTTTGAAAACTGCTCTCACCAAAACCCCAGAAGCCTTCAATTTCATCAATTACTGGCCAAGACGTTCAATATTTATGGGAAACTAAATATTTTGCTAAGGATTAAACCATGAACAGTTCACACACATTAAATATTTTGTAAAGGATTAATGTACATAAACATGTTATTTTTATCCAAATGGAAACCACCAGAGATCTATACTAATTACTTTTACCTCAAGTGGTCAATTATATTCAGCTTTGAGGATCAAGGGAAATTTTGGAACTGACCTCTACATACACAACTTTGACTAGAAATATCCAAAAAAGGACACCGGTCACAGCATGAACATTCATGTACTGCAGTACATAATTCAAGTACATTTTAAAACATGCACGTACAATTTCACAAATCAAAATGTGCAACTACGTACATTTGAAAACTTGATCATTGAACATTGTGGTTTTCAGATCGAACTCTGTTGTTCAAATCAAAAGTTAAAGGAAAATAATTGTCGGCAAATATCATGCAACATGATACATGTAGGTTCCTTGCAAAGCCGATTTAAGTAGCAAAGTAAAAATACTTGTATGTATTTGTATCCTCAAAAAACACCTTGTACCCCCAAATTTCAATTTTAAGGGTACATGTATCCCGAACTGCAAAAAGCAGTGGTCATGCTGGGTCAATACCAAAAACTTTTTCAGTTACTAGTTCTTAAATCTCTTTTCAAAGTCCGCCGTGCGCGGTCCCGGCTTATGAATAGGCCCGCAGCATCCTCTGAGCTTGGAGTATGAGTCTTCCTAACAGAGGACCCCGAGGGAACCCCGGGATATAGAAATAGGACCTAGTATCTCCGGCTTGCGGGGTGTGACCCCTCCTAAACAGAGGCTGACCCCCGAGGGTCCCGGGATATAGAAATAGGACCCATTCCGTGGTTGTGCGGGAATAATAAATACACAACCCATCTTTCGGATTGGATGTAAACTCAGGTCCAAGTGTTGGAAGAAATGCCACGCTTCCTGCACGTTAAAGAACCCTTGTAGCAAGCTCTTTTTGGGGTGGTCCGTAGGTGATCGGCTACAAGGCTAAATTCCCCGCCCTTGACAATTTCACCCTACTTTTCCAGTGGCAGTCAGAATTTCCCGTCCCATAGCCCTTTCCATACCCTAAAGTGATTATTTATCAACAAACATGTTCTCGTCTTAATATAGCTGAAATATTGCTGAGTAGACGTTAAACAATAATCAATCAATCAATCAATCTTTTCAAAGTTTTTATCTATATATCAAAACAAATTGTCTGAAATTTTCACTAGTCCTAATCAACTTTTACTATTCTCGGGCATATGACTAGTGGCTAATGGCACAGACTGGGACATTAATACCTATGCTGGATGATGCTGACACAATTGTTACTTAAGAAGTTAATAACATAAAATTGGTACCCATTTTATAATAATAGGAACAAATATATAGATGTATAATGCAGGCGTTTTGGATGTGCATCTGATGTTCAATAAATAAAGAAAAACCCTACAAAGTTTTAGAATTCCAGGTTACAGGCAGAAAGAAAGAATTCATATTACCAAAAATAGATTTTCTTCTAATAGAACATCTTTTATAAATTAAGTTTCCTTGTCAGAAAATCTGAAAAAAATTATATAATGAAGTCAGGTATAAAAGTTCAATGCTTATAAAACAAGAAATTCAACTTAAAAGTTAGAAACTGCAAGTCCTGGAACTATTGATTAAACAACGCTGGTACCTTTGCTTTGGATAAACAGACAACCAGACAGACTGAACCCAAAACTCTTTTTTCCCCGAGGATAGTTCATTTGCCAGCCCACGTTTAAAGAAACCTATGACCATATAGGAAACCTTTTGAAGTCCTAATGCAGGGTTTGACACCAACACTAGTCCTGTAGTCCAAGGCTAATAAAATAGAGGGTGGTAAAGGGTTATTTTCGTGCAATGTTTTTGGCATTTTATAAATTAGTGTTTTCATGTTTTGTGTTTTTTATTCCTCGTCATGTTTTGTGTTTTTTATTCCTCGTCTTGTTTTGTGTTTTGTATTCCTCGTGTTTTCAAGTTCACTTTTTTTCACGTGCCACGTTTTTGTCCATATTTTGAGCTTGTGATTCGTTTTGGATATTTCATATTTCCTGTGTGTTCATTTTCCTGTAAAAACATTGGGACTTGTTACATTTTAGAATTGACAAAGCAAAATTTCACAGATTTTCATCGATTTTAGGAGCTTGCAGGTTAAAAAACGTT
Organism: Modiolus philippinarum; assembly: GCA_002080025.1. Lineage (NCBI taxonomy): Eukaryota > Metazoa > Mollusca > Bivalvia > Mytilida > Modiolidae > Modiolus > Modiolus philippinarum. The sequence goes on along the minus strand of MJUU01013594.1, from coordinate 12,452 downwards.
AGATAGGATGCATGAATTACTTTAAATGATAATGCCTTCTCAAGTTTTCGGCGAACTAAGAGCAGCAATTTTCCGTGTTCCTTGATTGGCCATTTTTATCACTCGTGTTTCGTTTTCAGCAATGCTAAAGCATGTTCTTTTGTGTTGGGGACCCCCTTTTCCACCCCTAAAAAATAGGAAAGACTACTAAATTTTTGTAAAATAATTAATCCTTTCGGCTTGCAATAACATATGGAAAAATTCCCAAAATGGTCTTTATCTGGGGCTGGTAAATTCAATGCAGGACTATATATTGTGAATTTGAGAATCTTGTAGTCCTTTATGACTACCAAAGTTGTAAAGTTAGTGTCAATCCCTCAATAATGTACTTCTGTATCAAAATTTAAATCATACAAACCCTAGATTTAGACTTGATAGATATAGCTGTTGTAGGCCTACTATCAAAGGTTGACCTTCCACTTTTTGGTCTGTACTTTAGACTTTCTACAGTCTCCGGTCGAGGCTCCTCCTCCGTAACTCTAATCTTCCCACTAGTTGTTCTAGGTCTATTTGCATTTTCTAGTGCAGCCAATTCTTCTTCTGTTTCTTCTGCGATAACAGGTATTTCTTCATCATCATCAATTTCAAAAGCATGCTGATGTATTTCAACCTTTTGGTGTCGTCTGCTCTTACGACTGCATGCCACCTCCCCATCTGAAGTATCCATTTTGTTTATCATAGTTAATAATGCCATGATTCAATTAAATTCCTATAACCATAATCTTAAAAATTTTGCTTCCTCCACAATTTTTTTCAACTTTTTGTATTCCAATCCTTAAATTATTTCACAACATTAAAATTCATCCTATTTTTTGATGAATCAATTTCACATTTTACATGATCAACAAGAAAATTCACTGGAAATAATTTTTCAAAGCTTCATATATGTACTAAATCAGCAATAAGATTTTTGTGCAATATCATATCCTATTCCTTTAAGCTACTGCAAGAAAATGGACATTTAACAACTTAAAATAAAAGCCATCCATTTTGACGTCTACATTTAAATATCTGTCTTTATAAAAATCTCAGAATTCCCGTTATAGCATATAACACATTTTCTAAGACACATGAATAATATATGGGTCTATCTGTATATTTCTATACGTCTATATGAATCAAACATGTTGTACTTTTTAATACGCATACAGCATTAATTTCTCGTTAGTTCCATCAATAAGATACCTGGCAACATTCTTTACCTAATGCGACACAAGTATATATCAACAGAGATCGTACGAAATCCAACGGAGATATTTAAATGAGGATTTCATTAGAGAAATTATTTTCAACACAAAAAGTTTAAATAAGGTAGTCGATTCAACAACATTAATTTCAAAATTAAATGAACCAGAATTTTTTAAAGTTTTGACAATTTAAATTTTTTTCGTACTATATCAATCATTTAATGACAGTAGGACTTAAGTGAGTAAATGAACTTAATACAAAAGACGTTCAATAATTGCTCTCGCAATTTAAAATTTTACAGCAAGAATAAATCGGCAGATTCACAAAATTATGTCTTCCTCTGATAACCACTAAAATAAACGTCAAGGTAAACGTTTAAAGACATTTTCTAAACATGTATTGCATAAGGAAGTTTGGCCATATAAATCTTAATAGTTTAAACCTTGAGGAAACATATTTAAAAATTCAAATCTCTCTTTTAAATCTATTAGCAAGTGACACTTGGACTTCACATAAATATCTCAAAAGACAAAATTACTGTGTTTTGAAATAAACATTATAATAAATGGAAAATATTTCTATCGCTGTATTTAAATTAAAAACAATAATTATTTTTAATTCTAAAATGACGTGCTTTGAGAACACCATAGGTGTAAAAAATTGATAAACAATGAGAAACATGTGAGAAAGAATGAATTTTCAAATCTAGTACCCCAATTGCAATAGATGATTTTGACCATGGGACAGAAAAGGGCAACCATGCCCGATGACGTCACATTCAAACAACACAAATTTTCAATTCTCGTGTTATATTTAAGAAATAATTCATGGGCGCCGGTGGTTTGTTGGAGATTTACATTTTAGTGGCCATAATTTTTCGTTAATATTTTATCCAGAGCATAGAGCAGCGGAGCAAGGGGTAAAATAAACGAAAATAATGGACACCCATATGTAAATCGACTACAAGCCACCAGCGAACATGAATTATTTCGATTCTAATATGATAATTAATGATTTGTACTGACCTTTAGTGTACACGGTAATGACAGTCATCACATAAGATTTACTGACGTTTTAGTGCACAAAGCGTATTATGACGTCTTCTGTTTCAGCGCAAAGACTGTTGTGACATTGCTCTTAAAGATCCATAATGTTATTGGGAGATTTTCATATGGCTGGTGGTCATGGTTTCCATTATTCTCATATTAGAATTACAATTTTGTTTGCAACATTATGGGTACATTTAATCAAACTGGGAAAGTCAAATACCGCAACAATCATATGCAACCAAATGTACATATCATTAATACAAATAATGTACCCTAATTGGGTTATTAGAATCAAAATATTTCATTTTTACCCCTCCCATAAGCAATGAAGGGATATTGAGTAAAAGCAAATGAGACAAAATCTCCACAAATACCCCTCCCATAACACTTTGGGTAAAATAACATGACATATATGGCCAGCCTGGTGTAAAACACTGATGAAATGGAGTGTCCATGAATTATTATTTAATAATCATACTGTTGATTTTTATGGAACACTAATACACACCTATTCTTTGAAATATTTACCCAACTCTCAAGTTTTCTTTTTTCCTTTTCCAACATGTCCAAGTTTTCTTCAGATCGGATAGTATACCGATTCCGCTGATTTTCATGTTTTTCCATTCTGCCATTTTGACTGCGACTCCTGTAAGAAATTGTCAACAGTCATAAGGCAATGTTCAGAAAATGTTCAGCACATATTCAGACAGTCTGTGGTTCATCAAGAATTGCATTTTATCTAGCTGACATACTTTGAAAAGTTTGCATTAGTATTGAAATGACCATGTTTAATCTTCATAATCTTGTTTATCTTCAATTCAGTTAGAAAATGACATTTAGCAATCAGCCAACCAAAAGATTTTTCACTGCCTCATTTTTACTTAGTTACTGGGATAAACATTCCACTGTCTTATACATGTCCATAGCAATTGCTTTTGCGTCACTGCCGCAATGGAAGGGGGGGTTTGGCGCGCCATAGAAATGGTTTATGCCACCATTTCTTTTGAAATGCATGTGCCAAGTCAGGACCATTGCGGTCGACAATTTTTTCTTTTGTTTCCTGGACTTGAGCTCTTGACAACTCTGATTGGTAATTTTGTTATTACCCCAATTCATTGAAATGCTCTTTTTGTTTTCTTTTAAGGCCATGATGAAAAAAAATCCTTGATGCTCATCCTCATCCATCTGGATTTTTTCAGCCACCTCAACATTTTATTACGGATTTTTTTTGCCAAATTTTGGTCATTTGACATTTTTCAAAATGTACAAAACGTAGTTTATGCATAGATTTTTATAATATAGAACAACCACTGTCCGAAAAGCTGCTAAGTCAGGGATTTGTTCAGCCTTTGTCATACTACTATGGATGTCACCATGATATTATTGAAATATACTTATATGTCCCAATGAAAACAGACATTTTCATCGAGATTTCACATCTTTACAGATTTGACATCACCAGTTTTGACTAAAGGATTGACTCATTGATAGTGTGACGTGTGTCACTAAGCGAACAGGAAATGCTTACCCTTATGGAACACCTAGGCCTGATGTCACTCTGCATGTGTATTCATCGGAGTTCCAGCATGCCCACTGCTTTTTGCAGTTGGGGGTACATGTACCCTTTGAATTTAAATTTGGGGGTACAAGGTGTTTTTTAGGGTACATATGCTTACCAGTAACTTTACTTTGCTACTTTAAAACAGCTTTGCAAAGAATTAATCAAGTTGCATGACACATGCCGACAACTATTTTCATCAACTTTTGATTTGAACAATTGTATCTGTAAACCACAATGTTGAATGATCAACTTTTCAAATGTACGTGCTTGCACGTTTTGATTTGTGAAATTGTTTGTGCATGTTTTATAATGTACGTGAATTACGTACTGCAGTAAGTGAATGAGCATGCTGAGTTGACACTATAAGTGCCTTAGTTCTGGACATCATGTTTTTACTTCAATACCTTGTGGCAGTCTCATGTTTTTGTTTTACTTTGTTTTAGTTTATGCCATGTCTCTTAACTTAGATTTTTGTAAAAACCAGATCCCTTGATCCTTTGGTATTCTGCCATTGTTGAAAATTTTCAGTATTTTTCAGAAAAATAGATTAATAACAAGAGAAGGGGCAGTCAGAAATGACAGCTAATCCCCTCGCCCATTTATTGAATGTTTGTCTAGTATTATAAACACTCAAGGAAGTTGTACCATTCAAGATCTGGCTTATTACTTAAATCTGAGCCAGTCATGCAAGAAATGTAGTGACCTTATTTCAATCAGGAGCCTCATACCTAAAGCATATACATCTACTGATGAAAGATTAATCTTCTGCAAGTTGTAGTATCTAAAATCTAGACTGTAACACAAACTTTATCCTAAGTCACTCATACACCAAATGTTGGTCAAACTGACCTAATTTTTATCTGGAGATTTGTAACTTTACAAGATGCATCTACATACAAAATATTATTCTTCTGCGAGTTGTAGTATCTAAAATCCAAGCTGTAACACAAACTTTAACCCAAGTCACTCATGCATGAAATGTAGGTCAAAGTGACTCAATTTTTGTCTGGAGCTTCCTAACTTTACAAGACACCTCTACATACAAAATATTATTCCTCTATGAGTTGTAGTATCCCAGATCTGGACTCTCACAAAAACTTTAACCTAAGTCATTCATGCATGAAATGTAGGTCAAAGTGACCTAATGTTTATCTGGAGCTTCCTAACTTTATAAAATGCATCTACATATAAAATGTTATTCCTCTAAAAGTTGTAGTATCCCAGATCTGGACTCTTAAAAAAACTTTAACCTAAGGTCACTCATGCATAAAATGTCGGTCAAACTGACTTAATTTTTATCTGGAGCTTCGTAAATTTACAAGACGCATCTACATACAAAATATTATTCTTCTACAAGTTGTAGTATCCCAGATCTGGACTCTTACAAAAACTTTAACCTAAGTCACTCATGCATGAAATATAGGTCAAAGAGACCTAATTTTTACCTGGAGCTTTGTTACTTTCCTAGACGCATCTACAAACAAAATATTATTCCTCTACAGGTTGTAGTATCCTAGATCTGGACTCTAACAAAAACTTTAACCCGAGTCACTCATGCATGAAATGTAGGTCAAATCCACCAATTCTATATATCAACCTCAAGTACTCTTCAGGATGCGTCCATGGACAAAACATTGTCCATCTACGACTTGTTATTCAAAGATATATGGTCTTAAGTTTGAACGGACGGACGGACAAACAATTGAATGGACGAACGGGTAAAACGCTATATCCCCTCCCCGACTTCGTTGGGCGAGGGGATAATAACTAGAGGCTCACATGAGCCTGTATCGCTCACCTGGTCACTGGTTTTATTCATAATTTTTCACCTATAGACCACCCATTCATACTATAAATCAGTTCAGCAGATGTTACATTTTCATTCTTGGATGAGGTACAATGAGGTATAGACCACCCATTCATACTATAAATCAGTTCAGCAGATGTTACATTTTCATTCTTGGATGAGGTACAAACTAAAAATCACAAATTTTGGAAGGGATCACCCAAAGAAAATTGTAACCAAGTTTGGTTCCAATTGGCTCAGTAGGTTCAGAGGAGAAGACATTTGAATGCATTTCCCATAGAGTCCCTATGTTAAACTATGTTCCACGCTGGCAGCCATCTTGGATGAGGTACAAACGCAAAAATCACAAACTTTGAAGGGGACCACCCAAGGACTATTGTGACAAAATTTGGTCCCAATTGGCTCAGTGGTTTCAGAGGATATCTTTGAATGCATTTCCCATAGGGTCCTATGTTAAACTATCTTCCCCGCTGGTGGCCATCTTGGATGAGGTAAGAACGTAAAAATCACAAACTTTAAAGGGGACCACCAAAGGACTATTGTGACCAAGTTTGGTTCAATTTGACATGGTAGTTTCAGAGTAGAAGATCTTTGGATGCATTTCCCATAGGGTCCCTATGTTAAATTATCTTCCATGCTGGCGGCCATCTTGAATGAGGTATGAACATAAAAAATCACAAACTTTGAAGGAAAACATCGAAAGACTATTGTAACCAAGTTTTGTTCCAATTGGCTCAGTGGGTTCAGAGGAGAAGACATTTGAATACATTTCCCATAGGGTCCCTATTTTAAACTGTGCTCCACGCTTGCAGCCATCTTGGATGAGGTACAAACACAAAAATCACAAACTTTGAAGGGGACCACCAAAGGACTATTGTAACAAAATTTGGTCCCCATTGGCTCAGTGGTTTCAGAGGAGAAGATCTTTGAATGCATTTCCCATAGGGTCCTATGTTAAACTATCTTCCCCGCTGGTGGCCATCTTGGATGAGATGCCAACCTGCTGGACATATGTAGAAATTGTAGTTCTGGAAAACCTCAACACTTTTGCAATTCACATTTAACCATTCTCAAACAGTTTTTGAAATGAAAGTAAAAACGTTCAAAAATTGTGAAAATTCAAAGAAAAAGCAGCAATAACTCCTATGTGGGTTGTCAGATTTTCTTCAAAATTGCAGGACATGTAGATCTTACTATGCTGACCCTTTTTGTTATAAAACTTCACTTCTATCTAGTTTCAATTTCAATATATTAGACCAGAAGTAATGAAAAACTGAAAATTTTCGGAAAAGGGACAATAACACCAAGACGGGTAAGCGGATATTCTCAAAAATTGCAGGGCAGGTAGATCTCATCATGCTGATCATTTTTACTCATGTCAGAATTTTGATATCTGTAATGGTTTTCGAGTAATTTGCAAAAAACAGCAATTTACCCCTATGTTCTATTTTTAGTAACAGCTGCCATGTTGTTTGGTCTACGGACATAAAAATCACAAACTCGAAAGAGCATACCCTGGTGATGATTCAGGCCAAGTTTGGTTAGTAATGGCCCAGTAGTTTCAGAGGAGAAGATCTTTGAATAAAAGTTACAAACGGACGGATGGACGACGGACGCCGAGTGATGGCAAAAGCTCACATGGCCTTTGGCCAGGTGAGCTAAAAAACAAGAAAAACTAATATACCCCCTGCTCCCCCTTTTTATTCAGAAGTAAAAAAATCAATTCAAATCAATTTTTTTGAATAGCTGGTGCACAATGGCAATATGCACTGAAGATTCTGTGATCAATAGCTTAATTGAATTTCACGGGGCAGTCTAGGAGAAGTTGTGGCCACAAAGTACGTACCCCTTTGGTGTGACGTAATAATGAACGGACGAACCGAAGGATGAACAGACACCATGATGACTATATAGTGCCCACTAAAGCATGGGGGGATAACATTTGTGTGCCCACCCTTGGTTTTTCAAAATGCTGTAAGAGAATCTAGGAATTATGTTAATAATAGCTTTTCAGGTGCAACAGCATGCTTAAAATCATGAAAATAGGTTTCGGTGTTATTTGTAAATGGCAAATTGCAGAAGATTTTAACAATAGCTATTACAGAATGGCAACCACTTATAGCCTGACAAATTCAACTCAGAATCAATAAGGTTAGTGCAAATTTAAGTGTATGAGTGGACACTATGCTGCTGTGGATACAGTACAAAGGTGGACACAATACAAGTATGGACACATTGATATAATCTTGCAGAAAAAACAGATTATAGTGACCCACATGCATCCCACAATGGAGTGACTGTACGAAATTTGTGAAAAATTTCAAGATTGTATCGTTAACCATTGCAGAAAAAAACTGAATTTCAACTATATAAAACCAGGAAGTACACATCTGACAGGACTCAAAATAAATATGTTCATTAAAACTAATCGAATAGAGGCTGCATATCAATTTTGAAATCATTTCCTCTTGAAGAAACTGATAAAAAAAAATGCAACGAAAAATTCACATTTTGTAACCAATAGGAAAAAGAAGGGAAACAGGGAATGTGTCAAAGAGACAACGACCCAAAGGGGAGTAATAACAACTAAAAGCCACCATAAGATCTTCAATGAAGGGTGAGGAAATCCCACACCAAACGGCAGGTCGGAGTTGGCCCCTAAATAAAGAGTAATCAAGATCAGTGAAATAAACATCGTCCTAGACTCCACTAGTCCACATTTCCCCAAAAGGAAAGTAACAATCTGACAGAACTCAGAATATGAAGCTCCTTACAACTAACCATATAGAGGCTTCATATCAATTTTGAAATCCCTCTTGTGGATGCTAAGAAAAATGTAAATAAGTCCACACTTCCTCGAACACTAAGTACACATCCATGTGTCCAGTGACATATGACCTCCAAATAGGATGTTCTTTATGACTGATCATAGACATCATAGAGATTGCATACTGTATGGTTGTTATATTGCGCGGGGTATTAATTTTCGCGCTATTTCGCGTTTTTCACGGCAAGCGCGAAAATTAATACCCGCGAATAATCATTGTTAACCTGAATATAACTGAAAATTATGCCTTTTACCAAAAATCCGCGAAAATAAAACCCCGCGAATAGATCCTAGACTGTAAACCGCGAAAATTTCGTACCGCGAATATAAAGCACTATACAGTATCAATTCCAAATCAATTCCTCCACAAGAAGCTGAGAAAATTGTGACAGAACTTATTTCCGCACAAACGGACAATGTGAATGCTGAGTATGGAATGTGGGTATAAAAATCACTTCTGAATTTATGTACATACTCAGATGGCTCAAACACCATGGATGTCTCGATGCCTTTCCTTGACCTGTTCTTTGAATTTATACACAGTTCGACCTCGATAGCTCGAACTTATTCCATTGCCATTGGTCCCTTTGGTGTTCGAGGGATCAAAGTTTGACTGCAGTAAGTTGCGAAAAAAAAATTGATTGGATATTTGGTTACAAAATTATCATTCATTTAGTTTTGAAGGTCATATGTTCAGTCAAATACATGTCACCAATGAACAATAAGTTTCAGCTCGCCATCCACTACATTATGCTACATGTTGTATATATTCACATATGCATATTGATAAATTCATTGATTCTATCACTGACCTACATATCTATATATTTTGACCCACTACCTTTCCCTTCTCATCCAAAGTTTTTGGCGAGGCAAAAAACAATAGAAGTGATAAACTTCTTGTCGGTAATACTGAGGTAACGCAAATATATTTTATGGGTACCACCTTTGCAGATTACTTTTGTAATGACTAGGAATTAAAGTGCTGTTTGGTTCTATAGTATTTTCACAGGTTTCAAATGCCTAAATGACAGCTTAATTCTACTTGGAACTTTGCTCCTTAATTGATAAAGACACTGAAAGGATTTTTTGCTAAACAGCTGAGTGTGCATTAGATTTCCATTTTTAACCTGGATGCAATTAGAACCACCTATATTTTTTTCTCTTTGGCCTTAGTACATTGCAAAATTTTGACATGCTTACCGTTTTTTCTGTTAGTATATACTCTCTTTCTCTGTCTCTTTGATAAACATGATAAAGAACTTCAGACAAAAATATATGAATTCTAGACCAAGGGCAATAACTCCAATCAGGATTTATTTTTCTTTTATTGCAAACTTTCCTTGATTTCATCTTCAAAACTACAATATAAAAGATAAATATCATAAAAAAATATTTTCTTGATGAAACCATATTACATCAGTCTTCATGGATGTAAATTTCTGACAATTACTACAGTTTTATCATCAAATTTGAGGGATTTTCATAATGTCATCTTAATTATCAAAAAAAGTGCATTATGTATACATTTACATGATATTGCACTACATTTCACAAAATCCAATGTATCAAGGGGCATAACTCTAGAACCCCTTGGATCTCTGAACCTGATATCGAACTTGACCTTAGTTTTATGATAAACAACTTGCATACAAAGTTTGATGACATTGTCATTTCATTCACAAGTTATCAATCAGAAACCATCACAGGATGGACAGATGGAGAGAGGGATGGACGGACACAGGTCTCAGGTTATCACATAATACCTCGCCACTACATGTGGTGGGATAATAAAAATGGTTTGAGAAAAAAGACAATTTAAATTGTAAAAATGTTAATCATGTCAAAAAATATGTTTTATTTTTCAAAGTAAGTTGTGTGAAGAATCAAAACATGAGTTATTGCCCTTTTATCAAAAATTTTAATGACTTTTATACAGTTTTTCTAATTTCAATAAAGTGCTATGGCCAGTGCAGATAGCATGATACCACCGCAGCATGTGGACCACTGAAAGGAGTCGGTGCGGTAGGGGCCTTATTTGGCCTAAAATAATAGGATTACTTAAATTCAATATATTTTTTGTTAAAATGTTCTATGGATATGTGTTAACAGTAAACAGGAAGATTTCTCAAGTTTTGATGTACGATTACACACTTTGACCAATTTTGACTACTTTTTCTGATGAGGAAACATAGAGCGCATGCAAGAACCACAAATATATTTATATGGATGGTCTAACGCATCTGTATGAACAAGCTGGTAAATTATCTAATTGGTTCTTGAATGCGCTCTATATTTCAGACTAGGAAAACCGTTCGAAAATATGCCAAATTCCTGTACAGGAGTCCCTCCATTATAAGACCCCTCCCTTGAGAGACCACCTCCTTTATGTGACCACATTTCTCATGCATTAACCACTTGTAATGCATTTTGACCTCCCATCAGAGACCACCTCCCTGATCCAACCAAAGACCACCCTTTTCATGTCTAAAATGAAAGTATTACCTCCCAATAAAGACCACTTTAACAAACACATGTTATATTTTTCAGGGTCAGTGAACATATATGGTGAAACTGTTCTCTTTTTTGTTTTTTCAAATATTATGTTAAAATTTTAAGAAAAGTAAGCTGATGCATGTGAATTATAACATAAGTAACTTGGTGTTGTAGTTAGAGATGTTCCTATAAGTCAGTCAGGTTAAATGTGAGAGATAAAATTTAGAACTGATATTTCTTTTTTTTCTAATTGAAAAAAAATAAAGAAGCCGTACATAAAATGGCAAGCCCTACAGTAGTATTTTAAAATTTTTCAAAGTTATGTTTATTCACACCTATAATTACTCCAATAATAATCAAAATACATGGTGATTAATCTTTTGTCCTCAATCAATTCATCCCTAGGAGTATTATTAATTAGATGTGCCAGAAATTCAAGGGAAATATATTTTGTAGATGCTCTAAACATAAATGACCAGTAGAAAGTTTTTTATTGTTATTATTAAATAAATACATGAACAGAGTTAACAGAATATAAACTATGAATATCAATGCTTATTACATACTTAGTATAAATAAAAGCGTTTTTGCATGATCAATATGACCGGAAGTAAACTGTCAATATTTTCACACCCCAGGAAAATAATAGGTTATTTTATGCTCCTCGTGCATCTCAGACAAAATAAACGACTTCCGGGCCATATTGGCCTGGGCAAATAAATGACTTCCGGTCCATATCGGCCTGGCATTTCTAAACGTCGGAAGTATGTAATAAAAAGATTAATACATGTGCATTTCCATATTGACCTGATTATCATCCCTCGACCCACATTGTCCCTCGACTTCATCTCGGGCCAATATGGGTGTCTTGGGATGATAACCAGGCCAATATGGAAATGCCCATGTATTAATCTGTATTTATAATATTTGATGCAACTTGTGTATTTTTGTTTTTTTTCAAATTGACTCTTAAGATCCCATCTTAGTTTGATACCTCCCATAAGAGACCACCTCCACTATAAGACCACATTTGCTTTGCAGCAGGGGCGGTCTTATAATAGAGAGACTACTGTATTTCTATGAAAATGTTCAAAAGTAGCATAAACATGACGTCACCCACTGTGACGTCATGGGTTCTGAATTTTTTTATTTTCTTCTTTAGTGGGATCTGAACTTTCAAACGAACATAAAAGAAAATATTCAGGTGCAACTTAAAAAAATCACCGAAATTTAGGGCCAAATCACCCCCTTATAGCACCTTGTCCTTTGTACAAGTGTAATTAAAGTGAATGTGGTGACAGTTCAAACTCCTTCAGAGCTTGACACAGTAATTAGATGAACAGAAAGTAAGGACAACACAAATTAGGAACCATGCAGTTACTTAGCTATTTTTGTAGCAGTTATCTCCCTTCTCGGAAGATATTATAACAAATAGGGCAGGGTTGATTCCACAGAATTTAAAATGGGTCCCCTTAGCACCCAATT